>MVGT01001049.1:32653-58132 GCA_002174775.1 Macleaya cordata
TGTTGCAGGTGGCGGTGGGGTGGTGGAGGCAATGGAGGGGGTCTTCTCGCTTCTCCCTCCCTCTCTCTGTTTCTCCCTCCCTTTCTATTAATTTCTCTCACCCAAATCAAGTGGTGGTGGTAGAGTTACGGTGGGGTAGTGGTAGAGTTACGGTGGGGTGGTGGAGTTGGTATATTTAGGGGTTAGTGGTAGAGGTGACGGTGAGGTAGTGGATTTAGGGGTGGGGGGAGGGCAATCTTGTTTTATTTTTTTAAACAATAAATATCTGAGTAGTGGTACGGCCACCGTCGCCAGCAATGGAGAGTAGAAATGGGTGGTATGGGTGGTGTATGCTTTTAGTAGGGTGGATTTTTTTTAAATTTTTTTTTATTTTATATTAAAAATTAGGATGGCTCTTTCCTAGGATGCTTAATATCATTAGTCAATTAGAAAATATAAAAAAATTTGGTTAAAGAGTTTTGGAAAGGAAAAAAAGCAATTTTAATTTTTACACTAAAGGCTGGTGAGGTAGTTGGAGTTTTAACTAAGCCAAAAGTTAGGCTTGTTTTTTCAATAAGAAAAAATTGAATTTAGGCATTCGACCCAATTCTTCCTTATTATTACAGAAAATTACCAAGCACACCATTTTAATAATATTTTCATCCAAAAATTACACATGTATTTTCAACTACTGTTGGATCCACAGGTTGTGAGACATGCACTAAGACAATATTTTTTCTTTAAAGAGCTGGTGCAAGAAGCCTTGGAGCACTACAACTAGTTTCTATACCCGTCGAAGAGATGGATCATCTGGACACCAAAGTTCGAATCATCCCTGATTACTCAGAGGAGATAAAATAGCCAAAAACTCTAAAAAAATGTGTATATCTGCCCTCTATTTAACTCAAAAGAATATTTAACTCTTAGTGCACGTTAGTACCAACTACTTCTTTTTAATTTTATTTTTCACACAAAAAAAATGTTATAACTTGAAAAATAAAAATCAGTTTTTCAAAAAATTTGTATTTTTGAAAAGCATTCGTTGATATCTTCTAAATGAAACTTTTTTTTTGCACAGCATAAAACTATATTTTTAACTAATTTTGTTACTAAATCAGATCCAAATTCAAATTTGTATGCTTCAAAATCAGGTAACATCAAAATAAGAAGTGAAGATTTCGACGAGTGCTTTCTAAATATATAAATTTCGTCAAAATATAAAATATTTTTATATTCATAAAATATTTTTGTACAAATAAATAAACTACTACTTTAACAAAAAAAAATTTAAACATATTTTTGCATTTTGAAAATATAAAACTACGTTTATAACTGATTTTTATCTAAATTTGAATTTTCATGCCTAAAAAATAAAGACCATCAAAATAAGATGTTAATATATCTACTAATTCTTTCCAAATATATAAATTTTGTCAAAATATGTTATTAAAAAGGAATATTGTTGATCTTCTCTCGAAGATCTCAACGAATGCTTTCCAAATATATAAATTTTGTCAAAATGGGGTTTTTGGCTATTTCAAAAGAAGAAATGAAGATCTCGACGACTACTCTCCAAATATGTAAATTCTTCAAAATTTATTACTAAAAACTATATGTAAAAATATTTTTGCACAAATAAACATGGAACTATTTTTATAATTAGTTTTTTTTTTATCTAGATCGAATCCAAATTTGATTTTGCGTGTTTCAAAACTAGGTAACATCAAAATTAGAAGTGAATGTCTTGATGAATGCTTTCCACATATAATATATTTGTCAATTTTTTTTAATAAAAACAACATTCAATTTTTTTTTTTTTTTTTTGCAATTTCATACTTTTTTTAATAACATTGTTGACTTGTCTAATTTTAAAGATCTCGAAAAGTGCTTTCTAAATATATATATTTTGTAAAAATCTGATTTTTAGTTTAAGAAATATAATATTTTTATGTTTAAAAACAAAAAAAGATAACTAATTTTCTCGCTCCAACAGTTGTTCATGAAAAACTTGTGGAGTAAACGGAAAAAGAAAGCTACATATTGGAGGTATTGGTCATTTTTTCAAAAAATAAAATAAAATAAAAAAACTTATTTTTTATCTATTAATACTACACTTACTTTTATCCCCCCGTTTACTAATGCATGTAGACCCTGATGATGATCCAAAGGCATAAAAAATTAGCACTTAGATCATCTCCACACGGGTCCACAAACAAGTGTAAGTAGACTATAAGAATAAAGTGGATAGAAGTGGAACTTGTAAAATCGTGTTTGGCAACACAATAATAAATTACTTGTCTACTTATATAAGTCAAAAAGTAGAAAAACATATATAGAATACAAGTGAAATGACTAATGAGAAACAGAAAAGTTTTTTATTTCAAAAGCAATATTTTTTTTGCTCCTGAATTCTGTAGAAATTACTTGTCCTCAAGACGCATTAGTTCATTTTTTCTATTATTTATTTTTCACCTTTGCCACCTCATTGCTACCCCACCGCCACTTCATCACCTCACCATTGCCACTTCATCACTACTACTTCACTATCACCACCATTGTCGCATCACCCCACCACTACTATTACTACCTCACTATTGCCACGTCGTCATCACCACTTCCTCACCATTGCCATGTCACCACTTCCACCCCCACCTCATCACCACCAACACCTTGCCACGTCACCATCACATCATCCCCACATCATCACTATTGCTATGTCACCACCACCTCGTCACATCTCACCACTGCCACCTCACTATTATGACAATACCACCTCACCAACACCATTGTTGCCACCTCACTACCATCTTGTGATATTTGACTTCTTGTCATGTTATATTGACATACTGACTTTTTTACTTATTAACTTATAAGTTAGTATTTTAAGATTCAAGATCCGGGGACATGCTTAAATAAACATATATGATGTAAACAAGGTCTATGTAAGGGCTCACATGGAGAGAATCCAACGATGTGAGGACGATCTTCTCACTATGTAGATCATCTTCATATAAAATTCATTATATTCTAAAATTATAACCCCATCAACTGTTAGTTTTAAGTTAATTGTAAAAATGGATAACTTATAAATCACATAACTTTTGATGGGCTTAAAAGTTTTAGAATGATATGATTTTTTGTGATGATGATTTATATAATACTTACATCATCCTCACAAAAAAATTGTACATCTTGTAGAAGCACTTTGACTTATGGTTGCCAAACACCCTCTTAGGTGGGTGAAAATATTGAGCCCCATTTGTCCACTAGTCCTGTGCGACGCAATGACACACTCTAACGAGAGTTCAAATAATAAAATTTTTTTTTAGCGAGGATGATCTCACATGATCCAGAAATCATTATTAGAGCTTCTCCAATGCAAATGTGCTTAGCTTCCCATGTGGCATGGCTCTTAAGACATGCTCTTGAGACTTGCTTTCTACGTGGTGATAAAATCCCACACTTTATGTTGTAGAGAAAAAACATCTCCAATGCAAATGTGGTGAGCTTGTTTGCTTTACCTATGTGACACTTAATTAATTAAATGCACTATTTTTTTAATTGTAAAAAAGGAAGATATGTAATAAAATTTGATAAAAAAAGAAGAAGAAAGAATAAGATATTTAATGAGATTTGCTAACTAGGATGAGAAGACATCCTCTAGTTGAACCTTTAAAACAAGAGGATGAAATAGATGATATCTTCCCATCTACATGCCACATCAACGTCACATTGGCTGAGTACATTTGCATTGAAGAAAGTTTTTTTATCATTCGATGTACTTTCTTTGTGGCAAAACACATTTGAGCTGACCAAGGTTGCATTGGAGAAACTCTTAGAGCATCTCCAATGCAAATGTGCTCTACTTCCTACGTGGCATGGCTCTCAAGACATCCTCTTGAAACTTGCTTCCTATGTGGAAAATAAAGCTCCACGATTTATGTTGAAGAGAAAAAGACATCTCCAATGTAAATGTGGTTTGCTTATTTGTTTTGCCTATGTGACATTTAATTGATTAAATATTTTTAATTAAAAAAAGGAAAGAGAAAATGAAATCTTTAATGTGATTGCTAAAAAATAGGAAAGAGAATAATATCTGTAACCGAATTTACTGACTAGGATGGGAAGACATCCTCTTGGTGAACCTCTAAAACAAGAGGATAGACAAGAGGATGTCTTCCTAACTACATGCCACATTATCTTCACAGTAGATGAGCACATTTACATTAGAGAGGGTTTTAAGAATTTAAGTGGGTCCAATAAACCAGTGTTAACTACCTGTAAAAATAAGTGGGGTGTTAGGGCAAGTCTAGCAGGATATGTAAAAATGGATCCCTTAATGTCCAATCCTAGAGGTTAAGAGGTGCATTTGCTCTAATGGTAATCCCTTAAAAGGGATTAAAAAAAGAGAAAAAATAGAGAAAGAAAAGAAAGAAAAAAGGAGGAGAAAGATATATTTTGTTAGCTTTTTTAAGGAGAAAAAGTAAGAGAAAGAAGTTAGTTTCCTATTTAATAGGAATAAAAAAAACTTGGGCTCAACCATTGAGCGCCACACCCATTCCTTCAACGTGGTGCTCATCCGTTCGACTCCACTAAGGATTCCTATTCTAGTGGAAATATGCTCTACTTCCTATGTGGCATGGCTCTCAAGACATCCTCTTGAGAATTGCTTCCTATGTGGAGAAAAAAGCTCCACAATTTATGTTGAATAGAAAAAGGCATCTCCAATGCAAATGTGGTTTGCTCATTTGTGTTTGCCAATGTGACATTTAATTAATTAAATATTTATTTTTTTAATTGTAAAAATGAAAAGAGAAAATGACATCTTTAATGAGATTTGCTGAAAAATAGGAGAGAGGATAATATCTGTAATTGAATTTGCTGACTAGGATGGGAAGACATCCTCTTAGTGAACCTCTAGAACAAGAGGATGGACAAGAGGATGTGTCTTCCCAACCACATGCCACATCATCTTCACATTAGATGAGCACATTTGCATTGGAGAGGGTTTTAAGAATAAATTGGATGTGCTTCCTACGTGACACACCACTTTTAAGCAGACCATACTTGCATTGGAGAGGCTTTAAGGCTAAGGCCAGTGGAAACCCTTGAACCCCAAACCCAACTAAAACTAAGAAAGTGGAAGCCTTTGAACCCCAGAACCCGAAGCTTAGCCCATAATTTGGGGTTGCGCTAAAGGTTTAGGGGTACTCGCCCAAGAGCTCCCCTACGCGGAAGACTCCCGCGACGAGAGAAATCACAGAAGTTATCAGCGAAAAATTGTTTAAGAAACTCAAAAAAATAGGGATAGCAGAAATCTTCTGCGACGAAGACAAAAAATTTCCTAAAAATAAGAGAAAAAAGACTGCGGAATTGTTTCACGATTTTTTTTTTAAATCCCTAAAAAATGGGATCGCGGAAGATTTCCGCGAGATTTCCTAATACACGATTGGCCATGCCCTACCCTTAACCCCTTAACCCACCCAAACTTTTGAGGGGTTAAGGGTACACTAGCCCTGACCTAGGGGACTCCACTGAAGGGTGAAAAATGCTTGATAATATCAAGTGGTTTAACAACCCCACTAGAGTTGCCCTTAATACCTAATGAGTCAGGTTATATAGCCCCTCCTTATGTAGCCCCCTTTATATAACCCCTCGTTTGTGGGGCTCATATTTAATGCATCCAGGAGCTGATTTTTGGAGAGGATGTTCTGCTCACTATGTACTTCATCATATTTAAAAATCAGCTCGCTCTAAAACTTCTAACCCTTTCAAATTAGCCCTTAAAAAATTTACAAGTTTTAAGCTTTTATTTTGATCGTTGATTTAAAATGGGTAGATTTGAGATTACAACTTTTAGATCAGACTGATTTCATGTAACTATGTTCTTCTCACCGTGTAGATCATTTTTTCTAAAAATCAGCCCCTGAATATATTTCATGTTGGCCCGACAAGCGAAGCGAGGGCCTGTATAAGGGGCTATATAGCCTGACCCATACCTAATATGTAAAAAGTGAATTTCTCAATCATAAAACCCCAAGTTGTGTTTTTTCGTTGGTGTTCTTCTGGTACATTTTTCTCTCTCAAAATCAGCAAAATGTCCGATGATAGAGTAGTAGGGCAAAGGAGCTCCCCTTCTATCACAGTAGGAGAGGAAGAGCCCGAGAGATTGGCAAAACGTCGTCGTGGGAACGGCGTCTCCGATGATGGAGATGATCGAGATTGCGGCGGGGATCATCCGTCTCCGAAGAGGCAGAGGGCGGGATCTCACGACGTATTGTTCAGGATTGTAGTCCCATCGTGGCAAATTGGGAGAGTGATTGGAAAAGAAGGTAGTTGCATCCGAAAGATCAGAGAAGATACCAGAGCCACTATCAAGATTGCTGATGCCGTCGCTGTAAGACCTTCAATTTCTCTCTTCTTGAATAACATATATTTTTTCGATTGTTTATTTCTTCTTTGAATGTAGAGAAATTAGAAGAGCATTCAGAATTAGGGCAAAGTCGGCATATTTAATCTGGTTAGTTGAAGTTGAGTTCATGGAACTAGAGAGCTGGTGATTAAGTAGAGAGTATTTCAAGCTTAATGATGGAGTTTCTGTTGAAATGCTGCACTAGTAGTTATCAATCCAATTAATATCCATCATTTGGTTATTATAATTTCTTCAAGTAAAAGAGGTGGTGTTTTGGTTTAACTCGTCCTCCCTTTTCCATTCTTGGAACAAAGTATACAAAAATCCCATGAAAACAAAATTGGTCAACTTGTTTTGGGAAACAACCGTACAATGTTGAAAACAGGTAATTTTCAGAATGGGAAAGAAAGTCATTTTTTGTATTTTCTGAAAATTTATATCCAAAGATCTTTTAGAAAACCATGTCTTTCACAATTTTTAAAATTTTGTGTCCAAAGAGGTTTGCAGCATAAATAAATGGGCCTATTCAAGTGGGCGTTAGTTATAGAACACTTGAACTGAGTGTTCTTTTTTACTTTGTTCAAAGGGTTAGGTTCAAATTAGACCCGCTGCATTATCTTTGATCTGGAAGCTGTGATGGGAGTAAGGGGTTTGAAGTTTGAAGCAGCCAAAACCTCCCATTGCATCAGCGGAAAACGTGGACATCTAATCATTGGATGATAGGTTTAAGATTGCCAGTAAACAGTGAGAATTCCAGTGGTGGTTTTGATCCCAGTAAGTGCGGTACTGAATGCTGGTAAGACTCTTAACATTGATGAGAGTTCTTGTGCAAGGTTCTTGATGTTGTGCAGAGTTTGGCAAAAGAACAATCTGTTATTTATCTTAGGGTCCAATGACTAGACTACTAAAAAAAGGGACTCCAGATTGAAAATATACCAACTTAAGGTCTAGTAAGCTGATTCATGTTTGACTAGGACAAATTTTACAGGCCTCAGTTTGATTCATTCTGATGTCCATTTCACACCCATAAACCGTACCAACTTTGGTCGATTCCAATTTGCCTCGATCGATTCAAGTTAAAATTGGCCAATTTGTAAAATAGTGACTAGGATATATAACAGGGAGTAGATGGCACCATAGGTAAGGAATATTTGAGAAGAAGAGTGAAAACTATGGTTCCCTTTTGAAGTTAGCTTGGTTGGAGTAGATCTGCTAGAGGTGAAAACAATGGTTAACTGGGGAAGAAAAGGTGACATAAACATGAGATTCTTCCATCTCATTTCAAATGTTGTTATAAAACAACTTTCTTTCTATTAAGGTGGATGGGGTAGTGGAGATGGATAAGAGTATTATTCTCGAGCTGATAATTACTATAAGAATTTATACTTATGCTGTTGTTTCCAGAGCGTATTGTAGATGAAATTGGTTTTAATTGATCATCTCTAATTAGGTTTAAGTGGTTAGAAATGGTCTTTTAATGATGAGGAGATTTTTTGTGCAATTCGGATGCTTGGAGAGCTTTAGGTAATGAGTTTTTTTGTATTTTGTTTTTCAAGAAGTATTGGATATTAGAGGCATCAATTTTATGAAGACAATAACACTACATATGTTACAAGAACCATTTGAGAAAATAGAGCGGGATATGTTAGAGATACTAGCTGTCAAACCTGGTTAGAACTTATTACAATATTGTTTCAAAGATGTCAAAATCGAGATTGGAGGGTTATGGCTTCTTCGATTATCCGTTCCATGAGTGGGATTTAAGAATGGGAGATAGAATGTGGATGTGGTTCTTATGAAAGATATTGATTCTAGGTATCTTTTGTTTTTCCAGTGTGTTGTTTGACATTATTATGAAAAAGGTGAATGATCATGTTACTTCAAATTCTTGGACCATATGTTGGATTTCATTAAAAATGATCTTGGCCTCAAGAAAAAGACCTACCTTTAGAAAGGGGGAACTAGTCTCTAATTTGGAATATATTATTCAGCTTACCGATCTACTATTTCGATATAGTGAGTCGCAACAGAAAACACTGATAATCCACTATGTAGAAATCTACGCGAAAATAGATCAAATGTTGGGGTTTCAACTCCCGAGTAGCCCGATACCCTCAAACCAAGGATAGTTAATCTACTCTAATGGTTCTAATCCAAGAACCCTAACCCTAAGTTAACAAAGAAATTAACAAAACAAAGAAAAGATAATTCTTCATTGAGCAAAGCTAATCAAACTAATTACAAGCTTGTGCCTAGGACTAACCATAAAACAAATGACTAAAATACCCTTTGTAGGGTCAGCTTGTACTAAAAGTTTATTAATTATATAAAACAACTAAAAAATAGATGGAAAAGTTGTTAGAGATTTCTTGTGGGACTAGGAACAGTACGGAATCAATTTCTATGTGATGGGGAAGATGAAAAGCCTTGAGATTCGAGGCCTTTTTCGCCAATTATTTGCTTTTCTTCTCGCAAAACTTTCAGATGATTTTTTAGCTTGTGGATTGAACTCTCAAGCGGGAGGAAATGCTTTGTCATGGAATGCGCAAGATCTTTCTGGTTGTCAATGATTTTCTGAAGGGCAATATTTTGTCTAGTAGCGGTTTTTGCTTGCCTATTGAGCACCTGTTCAATAGGAGTTGAAAGATGAGGATGGCCATCTAAGTCATTTGATAAAGGATTTTTTATCTTCCATTTATGGGGGACACCTTGCCTAGGATAATCAAAGCTTCGTAGAAAGGGAAACTTGTCATCATATGACTCAGAATGAGGATCGAGCAAAACAATATGCGATTCAGTGTCCTTTGATGGTATACCTGTTTCACCTCCTAAAAGCTTCAACATGTGTTGATAATATCCTTTGAGTGGGCCATTAGGAGCCGAATTATTAAAATCGAATGTACCATACGAGAGAGAGAGAGAGAGCCGCCGACAATGTATTGAAATGTGAATATATTTATCTACCAAAAAAAGAAAGAAATGTGTATATATTTATTTTGTCGGGTATCTTACGGTACGTGACGATACACATACCATGATTTGAGGTTCCGATACGCGTTTTCAAAACTATGATTAGGAGAAATACCTTGAGTTTACTCATTATTGGCTTGATTGAGCATATTTATCTTTGCCACATGAGAAGCCTGAAGAACTGCTTGAGAAGGTCGTCGAAAAGAGGCTATTATGGTACATTGGTTCCATCAGATTGTCGATGGGCATTATTTTGGTGACTTTAGATGATGCATGTAAAGGTTTCTGTTGACCCCAGCAAATAGGTTTAATGAGATTATACAGTGATACTAACCATCTGAAGAATAAGTGGCATAATGTTACGGATCTGTTTCTTTAGATTAGCATTCTCACCATGAAAACTGATTTCAGTGTAAGAGGAGCAATGATAAGTCTGCCACTATTAAGAGATGAGACGAGGACAACCTTGTGCTACTCTGGATTGAATCTTAATAAAGATTTCTGGAAGTGATCGTATTTTGAAGTATTTAGTTAGTGGGTAGGTGAACCATGGTACAGTACTACAGTCCATGGTTTGAATTCTGACAACCTATGTGGAACTGTGGAAGTAAGAGCAGTTTCTTTTCCCTTTTTACCAAAATTAATGTTATACAAGAGCTCTGCAACAAACTTGAGAAAGACTGCTCTTCAAAGGAGAAGTAGAAATCAACAAACTTACTATCCTATTTTACTTCTTCCCATTAACACTGGGCTGGTGTGATGCTGCCAACTATTTAATTTTGGAAGTAGTAGACTTAATAAAATTTCTAGGCCCATCTTTAATATATTTAAGGGGACCACATGGATTATTCTGTTAGTACTTGATATGGTACAATTGAGTGGCATCATCACAGGGTTGCAATTGTTTCCCGAGGAGTACCTATAGATTACACGATTATGAATCAACTTGAGAAATGGACCACAACCAATGAAAGTAATCAGATCAATTTTTTCAATGTTTTTAAAGGCATCGAGGCTTACACTTGAGGCTTGCCTCAAGGTAGGGCTTAGGAGTTCAAATGCATAGTGGATTCATCATTCTGAGGAACTACACTACTCATGAATTTCACATTTTTTTTTCATTGATGCCATAATTGAAGGACTTCAGTGGACAGGTTTCAGCTCAAATTAATCTGCCATTTAAAAAGAAAAAAAGATGCATTCAGGTTTTTCCCCTATTTTTGAAAATTCCAGGAATGAAAAATATAGTACATATCCAGATAATCATGTGTTAGACAATCTTCTGCATGACGAGAAAAACACCATGCAATGCATTGAAGAGGGTCAGGTGTCACTTTAAAGCCTTTCCATTTTTCTTTCCTTTTTGAATTCTACACATCGTGGCACTTACAATTTTCTTGATGTTTACAGCGACATGAAGAGCGTGTGATAATTATAAGTTCCAGACATGAAGAACGTGAAATTTCTGATGCGGAGAATGCACTTTATCATATTGCCACGATCATTCTCAAGGTACATATCTAGTTGCAATAAATGGAAACACTTGCAGGTTTATGGATTAGTGATATGAGCATCACTTTCATACAAGTTTCAGTTCTATTTCCATATTCATATTGCTATTGGAGTTCATTGTGAAACATATATTATTGATGTAGCAATACAGTATGCTAGCATCCCCATCTAAAATTGGACTAACTGGAAAGCTAAATATGATATGTTTACCTGTCAGGGGAAGACCCATTTAGTGGGTGGGCTGGCCGGGGAACTATCCAGTTTGTCTAAGTTTTGTTTTATGTCTCATCTAAGTTGTGGCTTACCAATTGAACCATCTGGATTGATAATATAGTGCAACTCCTTATTCCATTTGGGGGTAATTTTTAGGACGGTCCATCATATAATTTCTCCTGTTATTCCTAAAAAGTTAATGTTATAATGTGGAACTAAGTGTTGCATTCTAAGGCTTCACGTTTTTGAAGACAACTGGATTCTTTGGCTTGGCTTTTAGCAGAAGTTTAATTCTGTGATCATCACAGTGCCAGCTAATGTTCATTAATCTCGGTGAATCCCATGCTAAATTCTGCAGCTTGTTAGTAGGATTATGTTTATAAGCCTATAGGGTTCTAATTTTTTGCTTAGTGATGCCCTAATGATCTGTCTCCTTTCTTTTTGCAATCGAGCAGGAGAATGATGGAAGTGTTGAGCTATCAAAAATTGGAGCAGTACATGTTGTTGCCAACACGATCCGGCTTTTAATTGCAGGTTCGCAAGCGGGCTGTCTAATTGGGAAGTCAGGTCAGAACATAGAGAAAATAAGAAATTTGTCTGGGGCTACAATCATGATATTGGCTCAAAATCAGTTGCCTCTGTGTGCATCTGCTCATGAATCTGATCGTTTGGTGCAGGTGAGCTTGACTATAGGATAGTCTACCAAAATGCATATTCCAATTCATTGTGTTAGTGTTTCACCGTTGCTCAACCTACTTTATTTCTCTTTATTGTTCTGGGATCGACGTACAAAGTGAGGAGAACATGATCAGTTGTCTTTTCCTAAACTAATTTAATGCCTTGGTGACTAGCGTTGAAAGTAGAAACGAAGTCTTAATGCACTTTGAGTCTTTTCCTAAACTAATTTAATGCCTTGGTGACTAGCGTTGAAAGTAGAAACGAAGTCTTAATGCACTTTGAAATCATCAAGTAAAAAGAATGAGAAGAATTGAAGATATAGAACTGATAACATGCATGTACGAACGACTATAACACAGCACAGAGCTATGGATATTGTACTCCTAACAGCTACCAAGCTCTATAGAATGCCCAACGAGAGAGCTTAAGCTTTATAATTTGATTTTTTTTAGGCCATGTCTTGGTAAGTAAAATCAGCTTTCATGAAAAAAAAAAGTAAATAAAATCAGCTTGATGTTGGTCAAAGGGATTTTGTGTTTGAATTACATGATGCTTATATGCAGGAAGCTTTTACATGAGATGTCCCTCTAGCTTTGAAATCTCACGGTTGGAATGGACAGACTGTGGGGGGATCTTAACAGTTGGAATGGATGACGAAATGAAACTCAGACCACAGTGACCTTGGAAAAAAAATTTTGCAAAGCTTCGTGCACTCTATAAGACACTTTCCTGAAAGGCTGCAAAAACTTTCATAATAAAAAAAAAGATAAATGAAAAAGAAAGAGTAAAAAAGTTTTACCTTGAACAAAATCATTGGGTTACAGAGGCTTCCATCTCCAAAAGGGTATATGAGCCCCACCTTTATGAAACTTTGCAATGAACGGCCATGATCAAGTGCTGGAGGTTTGCCTTATGGGCCTCCACGTCAATGGCATGACCCCCATGCATAGGTTTGCATTGGAGAATCTGTCTTCAGACTTTCTATGAACTCCATGAAGTTACCCGGAGGACAGCCGCCTATGCTATCAGCTTCGTTTAAAGGTTTGAGTAGACAGAACCAGGAAACAAAACTAAGAGTGACCTCAGTGTGACATACGTTATGGGTCCCACCAGGCTGACGCACCAAGCAGTCAAACAGAAACGGTACAAGTCGAGAACCTGGAAAGGATCCACCTGGTTTCTTGTGCAGAATCAAAGGAAGAAAAGGACAAGAATTAGAAGAGATATAAACTACATTTATTGCTGTCTCTCTCTCTCTCTCTCTCTCTCTCTCTCTCAGATCTTGGTCCCATTTTCCATATTATGCTATATGTATGCCACATTCTAATATTTCTACCAGAATGTGTTTTTTACATCTTCATATAATGTTGCACTTTGAAAATGTGGCATGACAGGTCTTCAAGGTCACCATGTCTAAAAGCTTGTATCGATTTTAGCAGTAGATACGCATTTCCATGTCTACTCCCCTTGAATGGCTTGAAACTACTTTACACTTGGGCACTTCTTATCCTTACTCCAGTCCTATTCTTATTGTACCTTTTTTCTGTAAACTCAGATATCAGGTGACGTCCCTGAAGTCTTGAAAGCCTTGGAGTTAATTGGCTGTGAACTAAGGTTTCATGCAGCATTATTTTTCTTTTTGATCTACTGTTTGCCTGTTCTTCAGCATGCTCATGCTACCTCCTAACTCTTTTTCTTCTAATTATTTAGGGAAAACCCACCACGAAAAGTAATTTCCATCAGACCAACATATAATATAAGCTCAAATGGTTCAAGCCAATCGTATCTTGCTCCAACATCAGGTTATTCAGTTTTATTTAGATCAGAACAGTTCTATGTTTATCAGAAGTTCTTCAATTGCCGCATCAAGATTATAATGCTTTGTTTTTGTTTTTTTTTCTTTTCTTACTATGACATCATATTTAGGATACCCAATCTTGCAGCTGATTATGTAACTATGGAGATGACAATTTTGGAGGCGTTGGTTGGTGGCTTGATAGGCAAGTGTGGCTCCAACATTTCAAAGATAAGGAGCGAATCTGGAGCGACAATAAAGGTGTTAAAACTGCTCTTTTATCTCATCAGTCTATATCATGTACATGACATCCCAATAACGATTAGTTGGAAATAGACAATAGATAAAACTGATACAAAAGCAAGTGGTTGAGCAGGATGAAGTGGTCCAAAGGCAGATTTGGTTGGACCCACCATTCAGTGGTTCTCAGATAGTTAACTCCTGGGGACTTCAATGAGGACAAATGAAAATGTCTGACCTCTAGATTATTGAGAAACAATACATGAGATTCGATGCTATGATTTGGGTAGTTGGATCAGGAAAGTACTTTGGAGCTACTTTTGGCCACACGTACAGATTTGCCAATTTATTGTAGGTACTGTGCACCCTTGATGTGCACTGTGGATGGCAAATACAAGGTGGAAACTTGTGTCTTTCCTCGATGGATGGTGATGTCAAACAAACTACAAATTAGTTTCAACTTTTGAAGGAATTTGAATTATTACCATAATGTGTTGGCATCTATCACCATGATCTTGCAGTCATGTAGCACCAGTGAGTTGGTTGCTTTCTTTAACTTTTCACCGAGTACAGCAGATGGGACCTTGAGCATAACATCATATCTAACCAATTAAATTCCGTCAATGTATAACTATTTCCCTCTCTTCCTAATTTACTGTTTGCGTATCTTTTTTTCCAGGTTAGTGGTGGTAGGCATGAGCAAGAGCATAGGCAGATTCACATCGGTGGAAGTGCACAACAGGTAAATATAACAGTTATAACTGTCTCCCATTTTTGAGATCGACCATTGAGACTTGGTTTGTGACTGTACCTTGCTTATCACCAGCAGTTGAGAACTTGATCTCTTTTATCACACACAAGTGATTCACATATATACCGTGGAATAGCTCTTTGTGACCCCCTAGGCTCTGCTTGGTATCTGGTGAATTTTTGCTAAATTCACTACCCAAAATTCTATTGAATATTGGTTTTGATTGTATAATTGCAATCATTACACCAATTTATGGTGTGCAACTACAATTTAGTGTAATGATTGCGCTTATACAACCACAACCAAAGCATATGCAATAGAATTTTAGGCTGTCAATTTTGTGATACCAAGCACATCCCTAGTTTTGTCAACACTTATTTGTACTGACTCTTGGTAGCAATCACTCATTTTATTCGCATGTAATACACCCAAATCTCACATTCCTTTTGAAAAATCATATTAATCACCCATATTTCTTAAGCTGCAGCATACTCAAATTGTTTCCATATTATTTCGAACAATTTAAAATACAAAAGAATGAAAAAGTAATGATTTTTTTACAGGGACTTTTTAAAACAAGACTAAAAGTCAACCAAACTATTTCTCTAGATTTGGAAAAAAAGTACCTGTAAAAAAAGTCATTATGATTTTTGTCCTTGTTTTATAAATTCAGTCCCTACTTTTGGACATAAAAGTCATAAAAATAGGGACTAAATTTATAAAACAAGGACTAAAATCATAATGACTTTTTTTACAGGGATTTTTTTTACATTTTCTATTAATTTTAATCATTGTCAACCAAACTATTTCTCCATATTTTTTAAAAGTCATAATGCATAATACTCAAACTTTTTGTGTACTGTATATTTCTCGTATGCTGAATTGCTAACAGAGGTAGGACCGAGTGGCCCTTAATGGCATTGTCACTAGAGTTGTCTTTGTTCTGAATTTATTTATTTATTTGATTCTTAAAGTTTCTCAGTTTTCGAAATTTGGCGGGTCCAAAACCAGGTAGCCATTGCAAGGAAGCTCATTGATGAATACATACATTCTCAATCACTATGACAGAAATACAGCTCTTTGTTCACGTGCTGGCTGCCTTCGACCCTTTTTTCGTGTGGGTGTGCTAGGTGTGTTGTAGCTCATACATAATAAGAACAAAACACAAGTATAAACAAAAAATAGAATCTGTTTCATATCGAAGTCACTCTTTATGTCTGTTCAAATTTATCTTTATCCTTTCAATTTTAGATGAACTCTTTGTATCTTTCTTTCTCATGGATTGGCATTTTCATGAGTTCCTAATCTGTTGAACAAACGAGGAGAAGACCTAGAACCAAAAAACAAGATCATCGTTTACGAAAACTAAACTTATAACGACAACCCCACGAAACACGACGATCTATATCCGAAAGGATCTCTTCAAGGTCTAGGTTCTCATAAAAGCCATCATCATCCTTCCCATTCTCATCTGACGCACTATCTAGAGAAGAATCATGTGGATTCTCAAGACCCATAGATAGACATTTACAATATGGCTATCTACAAATTGCCTAAAAGTGTGATCACGGAGTGCGAGAAGATCGTGAGGAACTTTCTTTGGTCGAGGGATGCTAACAAAAGAAAATTATCACGGTTGCTTGGGATCGATTATGCTGCCTGAAAGAAGAAGGAGGTTTAGGTTTGAGAAGGCTCGAAATTATCAATAGAGCTATGCTTCTAAAGCTGTTTTGGAACATTATTTTGGCTACCGACGGTCTCTCTAGCTTCCTTCTTGCTAAGTTCACCAAGAAGAATGGAAGCTCGATAACTCTTTCTAAGCAATATTCGATCTAGCCTAGTCTTAAATGGGTGCTTAGTGACCTGTCCGATAATTTGGGCTGGATTGAGTTTGTACATCTTGATTCTTCAATCGGTAGTGGGAAGTGATTTGGAAACTTGATAAGCTTGGGATTTACTTAGTTTTTAATAGTGTGGAGCTTCTTAGGAACAAGTTCCTCAGAGTAGGCTGGGCTAGACACATTTGGAACCATTGCATTCACTCGGGTATAGCTGCTATGGTGTGGAAGCTTTTGAATGGTTGTTGCGCCACTGATGATAATCTTCAGAAACATGGCTTCTCCCTCGCTTCTCGTTGTGTTCTTTGTAATAAGGAGGTTGATAAACTGCATCATCTGTTGTGGGAGTGTGATTTTTCTGTTGCAGATTGGATCCATGGCATTTTTGGATTCAATACGAAGACTAACTTTCAAGACATCATCAGTTGTGCTCTTTTTAGTAGCCCAGCTATTGATGAGCTTTGGAATATGTAGACTATTAGTCTTATGACAGAAGTGTGGGAAGCCAGAAATCTTGCTCTATTTCAAGATAAGAAGCTCTCAGTTGGGAAAGTAAAAAGTAACATTATGTTTCGTGTTGTTGATGATTCTGTGTTGATGAAGTGTCGGATGAGGAACTCTAAGGAGGATCTTCAAATTCTCAAAATCCTCAGAGTTGCTTATCGTCCTACCATCACCTTAAATCATTTTTTGAAGCACAGGTGGGTCTTTCCTGTCAGAGGCCAGGTCAAGATAGTTTGTTGTGGACACCTCATTTTTGCACGCCCATGTGCCAAGAAGATTGTCTCAGAAATTGTGCAAAATAGTTAAGAATTAAGTCTCAAAATTTTCTAAAAAAGTGAAGCCCACTTAGGTAAGTCCAAGAAAAGAGACATGGAGCCCAAAATGGAGCTAGAAATAATCCAAGCCAAAAGAAGAAAAATATTTTATACAAATTTGTATTTAATTTTTAAGGCTATTTTTGAGAGCCTAAAAATTACTTTTTAAGTATTTTTATGGGTCCGAAATGCCCTTTATAGGTAATATATACCTTTAGAGGCATTTGCTAGGGTTTTGAGGGCTTTTCAAACATTTTATAAAGTGATTTTCATCAAGTAAAGTAAAAAAACGAGATTTTGTTTATCCTTTTAAAAACCCTAATATTGATAAGTTTAAACTTATTTTACTTGCTAATCAAGTAATCCCTTGATAAGTATTATCTCTTACGGTTGATTTTGTGCTCTATATTATAATTAGATCCTAAGACAATATTGCCCCAGAGACCTATAAATAGAGGCATAAATTTCACATCCTAGGCATAAAAAAAAAAGAAGTGAAAACAACTAATCAAAAAAGTTGTGAAATCAATAAAAAAAAAATTGTGATAACAATAAAAAAAAAAAATTGTGAGAGAAATCTTATAGGAAAAGAGAGTTAAGAGTAGTTCTGCACAATTCTTAGAATTTTCTTCAATCGTTGGTCTTCTTAATTATTTTTGGAAAGAAAATAGGTACAATTTCTGAATTTATTTTTTTTTATTTATTTTTTCTTTATGATGTAATAAGTTAGAGATCTATTTATTTTAATGTAATAAATGCTAGAAGTTTGTTATCTTCTTTTTTAAAATTTATTATTTTATTTTTACTACTTTTTATTTTATCGTTTTCTTTTTACCTCCTTTTTTCGGATCGAGTTTAATTAAAAATTGGTATTTTGATGTCTGATTGGCCTGAAATTTTTATCGAAGCCTCTTCTCATTATTTACTTAAATCAGTGAATTTATTTATTTGATAATTTTATTTTTTAGATTATTAAATCATAAAAAATAGAATTTCGTTTATTTTACTGTTTTCGTAATTTTTAAACATTTTTGGGGTATAAGGAGTCTCCATAATAATTTTCATAAAACCCTAAAAGTTATTTATTATTGTTTAGAAGTTTTTAAAATTTTTATCGTTATTCCTTATGTTAACTTGCAATTATTATCTTTAGATTTCATTCTTGAATATACAAAGTTAATTTGAGGGTTTAAATGTTTATACTATTTATTAAATTAAAACTCTAAATTTTCAATTGTAGAGTAGAGATTGATCTTTCGATCAGACGATTGTTGGGTGCCTAACACATTCCCAACCCGTAACCAGATTCCCGAATCTAATTTCTGAAGTTAGATCGGTTTTAAAAAAAAAGAAAGAAACCCACCATTTTTGTTTTTCTTAAATAAAAAGCAATTTTCTTAAAAAAAGGGACTCAGTTCCCTAAATTGGGTGGCGACTCCAAATATTTTAAATTCTCACGTGACTAAGCCATTTGCTGAAACATGAATTTCGATGGGTTCAGGCCAGTATATTTTCACGGTTTCTACAGTGGATTCAATTTCTGTTTCAGCAATGGCTTAGTCACGTGAGAATTTAAAATATTTGGAGTCACCACCTAATTTAGGGAATTTGGTCCCTTTTTTAAGAAAATTGCCTTTTATTTTAAGAAAAACAAAAATGACGATTTTTTATAAATGCAGAGATTAGATTCGGGAATTTAATTACGGGTTGAGAAGGTATTATGCACCAAACAATCGTCGGTCTCTACTCTATGATTGGAAATTTTAAAGTTTCTCTTTAATAAGTAATACATAAACATTTAAACCATCAAATTATGAAATCTAAAGATAATAATTACATATTAACATAAGAAATAACGATAAGAATTTTTTAAAAAAATCTAAATAATAATAAATAATTTTTATAAACTCTAAAACTTATTATGAAGACTCCCTACATCCTTAAAAAACGTCAATAACCAAAATTTTATTTTTTACTATTTAATAATCTAAAAATAAAATAAATAAAGAAAATTATCAAAAATAATAAAAAAAGATTACAAAAAATTCAGTTATATTAGTTAGAGCTAGCAAAATTACCCGTGACCGGCCAACCCTACTCTAACCCGACCCGCCAAACCCTATCCTAACTTGATCCGTCAACTAAACGGATAGGGCTAGGGTTGGGATTTTCTGATCCAATACCATTTCAACCTTGTTAGGGTTAGGGTTAACCATGACCCATTTAACTGTTTTATATAGGAAAATGCTAAACGGATAGGGTTAGGGTTTGAAAATTTGACTTGTTTCATAAATTAGTTAGGGTTTGAAAATTTGACTTGTTTCATAAATTAGTTAGGGTTTGATAATCTTGACCCGTTAAGCCGCCAAGGGTCGACCCTAATCCGACCTGTTGTCAGGTCTAATATTAGTAAATAATGTGAAGATGCTACGATAAAAATTTCAGGCCATTCAGAGTTCATAAATCTAATTTTTAATTAAATTTGATCCGAAAAGAAAGCGGTATAAAGAAAATGATAAAATAAAGCGACGAAGAAAATTAATAAAAAATAAATAAATAAGGGATGCAGAAAATAAAAAAGGCAATAAATAAGGCAATGCAGAAAACAGTAAATATAAAATAACAAATTTCAAAAAAGAAGAGAATAAACTTCTAAAATTTAATGCATTAATATAAAGAGACTCTAACTCATTACGTCACAAAGAAAAAAGAAATATGAAAATAAATTCAGAAGTTGTGTCTATATTCACTCCAAAAATAATTAAGAAGACCAACGATAGAAGAAAATTCTAAAAATTGTGCAAAACTGCTCCTAACTCTCTTTTTTCTGCGAGGTTTCTATCACAATTTTGTTTTTGATTATTTTCACAACTTTTTTTTTCTTTTTGATTGGTCTCACAATTTTTTTGATTGGTTGTTTTCACAAATTTTTTTATTGATGCCTAGGATGTGAATGATGCCTCTATT
This sequence comes from Macleaya cordata, assembly GCA_002174775.1. NCBI lineage: Eukaryota > Viridiplantae > Streptophyta > Magnoliopsida > Ranunculales > Papaveraceae > Macleaya > Macleaya cordata. Next base: position 52,827 of record MVGT01001049.1, read on the forward strand.
TATAGATTTTTGGGAAAATATTATCCGTAGGATATAATTTTAATCTAGGGCCTAAAATCAACCTTAAGGGATAATACTTATCAAGAGATTATTTGATTAGTAAGTAAAATAGGTCTAAGCTTATCAATATTAGGGTTTTTAAAAGGAGAACCAAAATCCCGTTTTTTGACTTTATCAGATGAAAATCACTTTATAAAATATCTAAAAAGCCCTCAAAATCTTAATTTTTTTTCCCAAAGGTATATACTACCTATAAGGGGAATTTCGGACATATAAAAATATTTAAAAAGTAATTTTTGAGCTCTAAAAAATAGCCTTAATTAAGTACGAATTTTGCACAAAATATTTTTCCTTTTTTGGCTTAGACTATTTCTAGCTTTATTTTGGGCTCCCTCACTCTTTTCTTGGACTACCTAATTGGGCTTCACTTGTTTAGAAAATTTTGAAACTTAATTCTCAACTATTTTGCACAATTTTTTAGACAATCTTCTTGACACACAGGTGTGCAAAAATGGGATGTCAATAGTTGTGATGGCTCTTCTTTGGAGAATCTAGGTCGAGCGAGAGTTGGTTTTGTGGCTAGAGATCATGGCGGTTTGGTTTTGGCCGCTATGTTAGTTTGGCATCTTGGATCAATTTTATTGCCAAAGTGATGACTATCCTGTTGGTTGTCGAATGGGACGGCTAAAGAATGGCAAGATTCTTTGGTTCGTTAGGGAAAGATGGTGCAAAGTGGCAAACTGCGAGATCGAGTTTTCCTATGTTGTTAAGGAAATTAATTTTGTTGCTGACACCTTAGCTAGTCGAGGTGCTCTGCGTAGAAAGGGGCTAAAGATTTTTCTTTAGATTCTCTTAGTTGTGGTTCGAGAAAGGATGGAAGTGGTAGGCGGTGTCAACTTAGTTGGGATGTTTAGGTTCCTTGAATGCATATGTTTTCGTTCTCCCTGTTTTTCTTCCATTTTTGTTGCTAGTTTGGGGCTTTATGTACCAAATTTGTGAATCTTGTCAATAAATATGATCTTTACCGTGCAAAAAAGAATATGCGTAGCTACCAAAATAGGTACTTATTTTGTCAATTCGAATAGCATTTTTCGTCACTCACATAATACCATTGCCTCAATGCATGCTAGATGATTGATGACCGGGCCCTGAAATGGAACAACATATTCAAAGCTTCAGTGTGTTTTGTGTTTTTATTTTCAGGTGGGACAACATTTTGGGTGAAATGTTTAGGCGTTAGAACCTTAGCAACCAAAACCGTTCTATTGAGATGATGTTCCTACTCTAGAATCTCATCCCCACATTTTCACTACTAAACTGCGTTTTTACAGTTAGTCGAAGTTGCATTTTTACGGTTACTAGAAGTTCTTCGGAATTTGAGACATTTTTTAATGTGGTACTCCAGTTCTTCGGAATTTGAGACATTTTTTAATGTGGTACTCCAGAGTAGTCCATATCCCTGCTCTCATTACTTAGGTTAGAATTGAATTGACTTGAATTTTTTTATATTTTTATATTTTTTGAGATCTAGGATACCCGAACTTTTTAGAACACCCAACTAGTCCCCAGGGTGTACAAACTTCCCTATCTACACATACAACTGAGAGTAAAGTCTTATTGTGGGAGTGAAACCCTCAACTTCCATTTTGTGAGGTGAGAGGTGAGGTCTTAACAGTTTTTATGTTCTCCAAAATATAAGGTTGAACCATAAGTTACAAAAACATCCCTAACAAACAGATCTAAATCCACAGCTGGGACCACCAAATCTTCTCCCTAAACAGTAAACAAAACATACAAATGATATGTGTCCAATAGTCCTTAGTAAAGAAACTAAGAATCATGTTGTTTGCCTTTTAATAGATTTAGATAAACAAAAGCACATAAATTAAAATCTCATAAGCTTTGCTTCTTAGGATCCATGATGAGAAATCAAACTTTACACCAACCAAAGAACGAATTAGATTACATTTTTGTCCTTCTACAACCCCCAAAATCACTTCTCAGCCCCCTTCTTAACAAATTGAGAAAAACAACTTCTCTACGGCCAACCCAATAACTATATTTTATAACGACCCCAACTAATTTAAAAAGAAAAAAAAAACGACCACAATGACCGAATTCCTCTCAAGGTTATTTCCATCATTTCAAGTTTCTCCGTTACGACCTGCTGTTAAATTACCAAAATACCCTTCAATTCGAGCTGAAATGACTTCTTTACCATGATGTAAAAAAAGTTTATTTACGATCAAGGTGTAGCATCATCGAATGGTCGGCAATGGATCGGGCTGGGGGACCAAAACGGTTGATGGGCATCGGACGATGGTGGTTTTGTGGGCTCACCACCATTGGGTGATGATTATGATGATGATGATCTACGGCTGTCGTTGAGGCGACACGCTCGCAGGAAGGGCACATAGTAAGGGTGGTTGGTGGGGTCATTTGCATGTAAAACTGTGGGGACAGTTTTAATGCCCTAAGTTCCTGCACTTCTTTCTGTAACCTCCTGTTCTCATCCGTCAAATTCTCACAGCATCTCTTCAAGAACTCACAGTCCACCTCTGTTTGTTTCAACTTTGTCCTGTAAATTTTGGGATCCTCATCAGTAAATAAATCCAACATTCAAGGGTATAACAGTAAAAAACACTTTTTTCATTTTAGTCCAAAATTAACCCTAGATTAGTTAAAGAGAAATTAAAAAATTCTCACCTTGCTCTTCTGTTCTGGAACCACACTTCCACTTGTCTAGGTCTGAGGTTCAGTTGTTTTGCCAACGCCAGCTTTTGCTTCTGTTCATACAAATAAATAAATAATTAATTAGACAATAATTATCCATGTGAAAAGACAATAAAGCCCTTTGAATGATGAATCAATGAAATCTACATAGAGAGAGAGAGAAATCTAGAGAGAGAAAGAGTAATTGAAATAGGAAACTTACAGGGTTGAGAGTGTTGTTTTCTTTGAAGCTGTCTTCAAGAATGGCGGATTGATCTTTAGAGAGTCTGAGTTTTTTGTTATTCCTTGAATTCGGATCACTACCGTCTTCTTCATCACTATTGATTATTAAACCACGAGAACAAGCCCTTTCCATCTCGTTAATTTCTTCATCTCTCTCGCTCCTCTTTCCACTTAAACTCGAGATCGTGCTGTTTGGAGACGAGACTCCTGCTTCTTCTTCTTCTAATTCGCAATCAATCGTTGTTGATGATGGCTTTCGATTCACATCTATCCCTCTAAGAAATGATGATCTCATTTCTCCTCCTCCTATTCCTCTGTACATCTTTGAATTTCGATCTGAAATCCGTCAAAAAAAAAAAAAATCTAATTAAGATTCAAGAACAAAGATTGAATTTGTAGATCTAAAATCCTTGAAATTTCACAAAGGCTGATGAGAAAAAGTTTGAATCCAAAAGGCCGTGAAAAGAAGAAAATCACAGATTTATCTTCTTCACTAGATCTTAGAACAAAAAAAGAAAAAAATCCCAACAAAAGAAGCCCTGCACAGATCTAATGTGCTAAAAAACAGAGATCCAAATTTGATGAACAGAACAGAAAAAAAAAAAGTACCTGAAGAAGATGCAAATGCCTCATTCCAAGAACTCTTCTGATGATGAAGAGAAAACAGATGAGAAGGAGATGAAGAAGAAGAAGAAGGCATGAGATTCAACTGCAATGTCGACGCATGTCGATTATGAGAATGATGATGATTATCTGTAGAGTTCAAGCTCAAACTTAGCCCTAAATCTTCCATTCCAACCATCATTTTCCCCTCTCTCTCTCTCTCTCTCTCTCTCTCTCTCTCTCTCTATCTCTTCTGCTAGTTCTATTTCTTTAACTTGATGGATCTTCTTATTCTTCTTCTTATATGTTTAGGGTTAGGGTTTGAGAGATTTCCAAAGTGAACACACAGGACAGGGAAAGCTAGAGAGAGAAATGGGCAGTTTTTTTTTCTTGTGTGAGAATTACAGCTTTTGCACAGTAGAGAGAGTACATGCAGTAGTACAAGTTGTTGTAGTAAAGGAGGAGGAGGAAGAGAACAGATGGAAGGGGTGGTTTAAATAGACGTGTTGATCAATCATGAAGTTGTGTCAGACACCCCCCACCATACACACACCCCCAATTATCTTCCATCATGACAAATATATAGTAGTAGTAGTAACCATTATTTATAGCAAGCAAGCAATAATTTGGAATACTGGCACACATGGGGCTTTGAGTTCTCCTGCTTAACCTTGCTCCCTCTATCTGGTTAAACCCTAATTAGTTAACCATGGTTAAACTAGATATGGCAAACTTGAGTCTGAAAATTAGTGGGTCAACTCTAACCTTGACTCGTTTCAACTGTGCCTTACCTCGACCCGTCGGTAAATGAGTCCGGATTAGGATGGAATATTTATGACCTGTGACCTGAAATAATGACTCACACGTTTTAATAATTAGTTGGGTCAACTCTAACTTTGACTCGTTTGTTCCATACATTAACTCAAAGAGTCGATAAATGAGTTAGGATTAGGATGGGACATTTATGACATGTGACCTGAAATAATGACCTGCGCGTTTTATAAACTAGTTGGCGTTAACATTTAATAATTTCCTCCTAATTTTGACTTGTTGCCAGGTCTAAGTTATAGTAACACACTTTCTTCTCTGGTCGTATCGTTAACTCCTCTAATAGAAACATATTGTTGTAAACGTATGCTCTTTTATTTTTATTATCATTGCTTATATGGGTCTTCAAAAAATCAGTTCAATTAGAGATCTTTAACACTACAAAAAAAAATCACTTTAATTGCCAGTCATTCATTTACGCCATTAAATTCAAGATTAAGTGTTCGTGATGCCAGAGGTCTCCAATTAAACTGATTTTTCTTTTCCAGATACGTTTCAAATAGTAAAAATAGCATACTTATAAAAAACCAATAACAAGCCTAAAGGACTCGACAACTAACCTTTTAATCTTAACATGTGCCCCAATCTTTTAAGAGTGCTGCTTTTTAGACCGATGGTCTTACAAAACAACTGCCCGATGCTTATGTGGCATGGTAGATCCCACTACCACATAAGTTGCAAACCCCCTCATAATATTTTTGGGAGAAAAAATATGGTAGATTTCATCCTGCCACATAAGCATTTAAGCATTTGACACCAGTTTTGTAAAAAGGTCCGTCCTAAAAGCTTTATTGATATTTTTACGTTCAGTAATGCTAGGTTGCCTGCACACATGACTGCCTCTTTGACTGCCTGTGACGTGGGTGCCGATGTGGTGCCTCAATTTTGTGCACCACATCGGGTGACGTGGGAAGAGTTTT
>MVGT01001049.1:59129-99958 GCA_002174775.1 Macleaya cordata
TTTTTTTTTTTTTTAAGAGCAAAACTTTGCTACACTACAACTAATCAGATGTTCCCAAAAATCCCACAACCATCTGATTATATAACACGTGTCATCTTTGCAATTGTTCTTCTAAGCATATGGATGAAGATGATGGATCGATTTCTGTGCTTAAAATGCCGTTGCGTAGGCCTCGATCACTTTTAAAGATGATCCGACAGTGTAAGGATATTCTTTGTCACATGCGACCACAACAATTGATTCTTACTAATGAATGAAAGAGAAAAGTAAATGAGAGACTCACCATTTTTTCCCTCCCAAAAGTATTTTGTAGGGGTTTCCAACTTACGTGGCAGTGAGATTGACCATGCTACATAAGCATCGGGCACAACTTTTGTAACAGAACTACTCTAAAATAACTAGGTATTAAAGTCCACGTGGCAGACTTGGACAGGTACAACATCCTTTTGGGATTTTTTGGTTCACGAGTAACATTTCGTCCGTGGAGGGTTTTCGATCTTTTGGGTATTTATACTAGAGTATTAATTTCGAGATCATGAAATTGCCCAATTTGATCACCCCGGATGCTGCAAAAAATCAAAAGAGATGATTTGAATTCACGTTAAAGATTCATGTCCCTCTCACCCATCTTTCATCAATAAAGCTTTTTGGATCGACTAGTTTATAAAACTGGTGCCAGATACTTATGTGAGAGGGTGGGATCCATCACTTTTCTCCTCCCAGTTTTCTAACTATGTGGCAGTGGGACCCATTATGCCACATAAGCATCGGGCATTTGTTTTGTAAGTCCGTCGGTCCAAAAAGCAGCGCTCTTTATCTTCAGAAGTTCAAATGATACTGTCAGCATGAAGAAGGCATTAACGTCACCAGACTCACTAGCCAAGCATATAATTGATCAATAAAGATTTTTGGACCAATGCTTTTACAAAACAAATGCCACATGCTTATGTGGTAAGGTGGGACTTACCATTTTTCCCCTCCCAAAAGTGTTATAACGGGATTTCTAACTTATGTGGCAGTAGGACCCACTATGCCACATAAGCATCTGGCATTTACTTTGTAAAGCTTCGGTCTAAAAAGCAGCACTCATAATTGATGGTATGCTTGCTGATCATCTATGAAGTAAGATATGGATGATCAGCATATATAAAACATGTATAAGTGGTAAGTCCCATAAAGTAAGATATGGACAAGCAAAAGAAGATACACAACTAAATAATTTCATAAATGAGATTCTATGAAAAAAACTCTAGAAATTTTTTTGATAAAGTAATTTTGACATGGGAGAAAAGCATATATAAAACATGTATAAGCTATGGTGGCGTTTGTTTTTTTTTTTTCTGAAATCTGAATCTAAAATCTGAATCTGAGACTTCCTGAGTCATCTGGATCTGAGATCATCTGGATCTGACTTGGTTGAATTTAAGTTTGTTTATTTTTTCATCTGAATTCTTTTAATAAATTATGTCTAATTGACTTTTTGACACTTTTGCCCTTATTTATATTATTTTCTATGGATTGATGATATCTCCTTCTCTTCTTTCTACTCCTCTCCTCTTTTCATTTTCTCTTCTCTCTCTTACACTCTCATCAATCTCGTAACTATGATACTTTATTTAACAATAATAAGAATTCATAGGAGCACTAATATAAATGAAACTGTTTTGCATTTAAAATTACAAACACATAAATATGCCCTGCTTCCTGTACAGGCTTTTTAAAATACTGAACTATAAACGTATCATTTCAACATTCTAATCTCTCAGTAAAATAAAGACTCACATGCAGAAACTACAATTGCATATGCCCCTATATTTGGGGCAACGCCAATCCTCTACCACTTCTACCTCTTATGCCTTTTCACCATACCTAGATAAAAAATAATCTAAATCTATTTATACAAAATAAAAGAAAGAAGACCTGAAGAAAAAGAAAAACATTAAAATCCAAACTTCAAAGTAATGATCTGACCTATTTAAAAGGCACTTGTGACAGAATTCATGAGTGCAAAATTTGTGATCCTTATTATTCTTGCATGCCGCTACAAAATCTATGGGTATAATTAAATTTTACCTAGTGACAAGTTTTTCCGTTCTCAGAATCATAGATTCTCCCTCCAATGACACAAACTCCTGGACATTTTGTACGCTTTGTAGGTGAAGAACAAGTAGGAGGAGGAGAAAGAGGATCAGATGATTCTAATGGTTGAACAGAATCTGATATCTTCTTCTCTTTCTTCTTTTCATTATTTTTCTTCTTATTAGAAATGGGTTTCGAAGGAGATGTTGGAGTGACCGCCCATTGCAAAGCAAGCAAGAAAGATGAGTTACAGAGAAGAAGTGGGTTTTTTCTAGTTTTTATTTTAGTTGTTTGTAATAATAAGGAGAGTTTTTAAGTGACAACAGGCCCGAGATCTTTTGTAACTTGAGGGCAATTCTGCCATTTTAAAAAAAATAAATAGACCGACTCAGCTCATGACCTCTCTTTTCAGTACAAACATTTCACTGAAAAAAAACCTCATCTATTCAGCCATTTTACTGAGTCTAAAATTGACTTAGACACTTAAAAAAAATAAAACAAACAATCTTAAATCTGACTCGGCCCAATTCAGAATCTGAGTCAGATTCAGACCTATTTTTCAGAAAAAAACAAACAGCCTCTATGTCTTGGTCCATTTATAGGATATATTGGCAATAAAAATCACACGTGAAATATACATATATTTGATGTGTCCAACATGTGTCATTTATAGACACAAGTGTCCATATTTTTGACATGTGTCCGACATCGATATGCTACCTAAGTGAAATGTCCATGCTTACTAGTTGAAGGTTATTGACTAATTAGAACGACTTATATTAATCAAGTAAAACTGATGAAAAGTCGAGCATATGATGACTCCTCAATATCACTGCATGCTGTGTCTCGAACTTTAGGTTTTATAATCTTGAGATTTGTGCAGTTAAACACGATCTGCAAAATATGTACTTACATTTCGCTGAAAACTTTTAACCAGATCAATCTAATTCTTTCGTGTTCTAGTTCGAGTACTTGAATCAGTAAGAGAGTGTAGATTGAGCCAGCTCGGAAGCTCACTTATTTTTAGCACCCAACAAAAAGGAACCTAGGGGGCCTGATAAAGAATTAATAAACGAAATAGGACATCTTCATTGTCCCTGATACCATGCAGACTGAGGTGAGACTAAGAATAGTTTTCAATCATTGGGGAGTGCGGATCTAGATCTTCACTCTGGACGACAGATCTAGGTGCAATATTCTTCGCTCGAATCATTCTCAGATGCCCCGAGAGGCATCCTTTCCTTGTTTGTTGGGTTGGTTCAAGCGCGCACAAACGAGCATCAGCCGCAACAGTAGGGAACTATGTTTTCTTAGATGAGCTCCTAGTGCGAAAGCCATTTATTAATAGTTATACAAGGGAGTCTACGAATCCCTACAGAAGACAGTTTTAAGAAGCTTGATACAACAACTCAAATTGCCAAAAATGGCGATGAACTCATTAGATAAACGGTCATTTGCAAATCAAAATATAATATCCTTCTAATTCTAGTACCTTGCTCGCCATATCGGTTAAAAGCCCTATTTCTACTCTATGAGATCGTTTTTATCTCTGTGTTTTCAACCAATCCAACGCTCCGGATCATCCAATGCTTGTTAGTCTTGAAGAAACGAGACCATCCAGTTGAATCTCGTTACCCTCCCGTGTGGTTTGGGGGCAAGCCTACTTTCCACTTGGTTACTAAGAAGAAACCAGCTCAACCTGATCTGGAGGGAAAGGGACATTATATGCTTTAAACTCGAAATTTGGATACAAAGAAATAAATGAGGGCTCTTGCTCAACGGAGCAAAAGTACACTAGGGATAGTAGGCTGATGACTCTCAAAAGCTCTTATTATCTACGAAGTCTTTTGGCACCTCGATGTCGATTCATCACATCCTGGGGTTGAAGAAGGTCCCAAGGAAGGTTTGTGAAAATGAACAAATGAAATACCATTTGGACCAAGTTGATGAAATAATAACGCACCTTGCTCAGTCGATTTTAGCTGCCCTACCTTAATTTGGTTTGGGTTGAATGTTGAGGGGCCTTTCGTAGACATGGTCTATATCTCAGGTTGCTTAGCTATAAGATTTTGACAAGGTTTTTAGGCTCACAAAAGGGTGAACCGAAGGTATGAGGATAATCTCCAAACCATATAGATTATCCTCATATAAAATCACCAAATTCTAAAACTTTTAATTAATTCCATCAAAAGTTGGTTAAAATATAACGACAAAAATGGATGACCCACTAATATAATAGTAATTTCTCCCTTCTTTGATCTTTAAACCCCACATCAGAAGGAAAGGACACCGAAAGCCATCCTAATCGTCCATCCTTTACTGTCTGCCGGCACGCCACCTAATAGAATCAAAAGACTCAAGCGTGTGTGCTTCCTCCTCATAAAGCCAAGTTCCAGCTCGACCGACCGCCATTAGAAGGATGCATTACATTCTGTTAGCTACTTATAATAGCATACCTATAAAGAACATCTATCTAAGCAACCCTCTTATCTATCCTACCTTGTTTGCCATGCAGAGCGGTAGCAATTCAAATTCTTTCGAATTGCAATTATAAATGAATATCGAAGAGTATTAGACTATCCTTTTTATTGTCCATCCATTCATTGTGCATGGCCACCAAGAAAACGCATGCGCATTAACGCAACGACTTTCGTGCCTTTGAGAGTCAGGGGCGCTCATCAATTGTGCGTGCTCATCTTTTAGTACAAGCCCAAGGCTAATACAAAAACAATCTCGTTATATGAGGAACATGCTTACACATTTAGGTGGTGTTTGTTTTTTAGCATATGAATTTGATTCATGTCAATCTTACTTGGTGTTTGAATTTAACTTCTTTGAAGATGCTTACTTCTTGATGTACAATTCACATGAATTCATTTTGTGAGGAGATTTTATTAAGATTTGGTGATTAGGATGCAAAAAACAGTCAAATCCATTGTTTAGGGAAAGTACTATGGTATTCCCTAAAATTTAGTTCTTCAAGCCTCAAATGGCAATTAGAGGGAGGGGCAAGTACTAAGGGTGAGCCTCTAAAATTTGAGGCGGCGATAGACAAGTTGGTGGGCGACACACCCAATGAAGGGTGACAGAAGGCGAGTCGCCCATTTTTTTTAAATGGTGTTTGGGTGATAGAGGGAATGTCACTCTTCACTTCCTCTGTCGTCCTCTACTTCTTCTATTGCCCTCTAGACCCTCTGTCGATTCCTCTTTTCCTCAATTTCGACCTCAAATATGGGGATAGGTGGATGAGTTTGGGGGATAAGTATAACCTCAGTACTTGCCTTTATCCTTCAAACCCTCCAATTTCGAGGAAAAAAGGAGCCTTACTACTTGCCCTTAGAAATTGTCCATAACTTTGATAATTTCTTCTCATTTCACCGCCACATCAATTTTCAAAATTTTATCTTTTTATGATTTTTTTTAAACAATTTTTTTTTTCTTTTTTCTTTAACAGTCTGTTTGGGTGGAGAATTTTGTGTGGATTAAGCTAGTTTCTATCAAATCTATGGTCCCCATAAAATTCCAACTTAAAATCCTCCATCCGTATGACGGCATCAATATTTTTGTCACCTTCACAATTGTATTCGTGATGCGCTAATGGAAATACCTCCTTTGATGACAATGTTCTTGCTTGTAGTTGGCTGTTATTTGTGTGAAAATCATACAACAAAGAAACCCTAACAAATGGAACGTAACAGGTGGGTCCCACTCTAAACAGCTGCGTCTGCCCGTGCGTGTTATTTTGTCCCCTCTTTATCCGACAAATACAACTTCGCAAATCATTGGCCCCCCTAGCTCCAGTCGGTGTCTCTACACCGGGTTTTAACGCAGTTAGTCCTACTCACATAACAGAATTGCACAGAAGTCCTCTCCTTAATGTCCTGTTAACGTGTGCCCTAAGGGCACACGATAAGGTTGTTTTTCAATGAATTTTTTTACAAGTTAGAGGTCTTTAAATCAGCTGAATTTTTGTACACATAATATTATCATTATTTATAACATATCTATAAAAAATTAGCTCAATCAGAAATATCTAACACACCAAACAAATCACTTTAAATGTAAGCCGTTCATTTACACTATTAAAGTTTAAAGTAAGTGTTCGTGGTGTTAGAGGGTGCTAGAGGTCTCGGATTGAGCTGATTTTTTTAGATATAATCCAAATAGTATAGATAACATACATATCCAAAAATCAGCCTATTTGAACAAACATAAGAAGCTAAACAAAACATAAAACCTAAAAGCTTATCATGTGCCCTTAGGGCACATGTTAACAAAATCCATAAAAAATATCACCCAGGTTATGGACATCATAATTGAACTGATGTGTTTCTTCTTTCTTTTTTGGGTAGGCTATAATTGTACTCTAATTAGTTGACAATAATTGTTGCTTAATAAATGATCAAAAGTTGTCTCTTTCTTTATTAATGGAATTAATTTCCACTCTTTATTTCCTTTTTTCTTCTTTATAAAAGCTGTAATAGTCCTTGTTTAATCATCATTATTATTTTTTATGTTTTATCAATTTTTTTCTTTTAAGATTCTTAAGCTAGTTAGTTTAATACCATGTGTAGTGCTTTTTGGACCAACCAATTGCCCGACTAAATGCTAGAAATTGATGTGGCATGGTCAGTCCTACTGCCATGTAGGTTGGAAACCTTTCAAAATACTTTTGGAAGGAAAAAAAGTAGTGATCCCATCCTACCTCATAAGCGTCTGTTACCAATTTCGTAAGTTGATCGGTCCAAAAATTATCATTGTAATACCATCCTAGGTTGATATTGTAATTTCTCGTCCATTTGTCGGATGACCGACTTAGCAATTAGTAGTAAAAGAACAATTTTGAGGTCTTAAGGGTTAAAATAAAATTATGATTAGTATTTTCCTACGATAATGAAAAAATTAAGAATAAAAAAAGTATATTCTTTAATTTCTTTTATATTTTATATAATTTTTAATTATTTAAAAAATTTATTTTTAAACAATAGAATTTGCATATTGAAGGCAAAATCTCTTATACAATTCAGGACGGGGGGAAAATTTGTCTTGTTTATAAATTGTGTCCTGCTTCATAAGCTGGCTCCCCCTCTCTCTCTCTCTCGATTTCTCTATACCTCCCTTCTCCCCTTACTGTTTTTCTTCCGATCTGTGTCGGCTCCTCCTTCTACCGCCAGCGAACCGGAGCTCCTATCTTCCTCCCGATTTCTCTCTCTCGCTCCCCTTTCTCGGGCTTCCCAGGTCGATTTTCACATCTCCCCTTACTGTTTTTTTTCATCTGTGTCGATTCCTCCTCTCCACCGCCACCTGCAGACCTGAATTGGACAACCCTAATTACGAGCTATTGAGCCGTGCCGTAGGCACGGCGATATTGCTAGTAAGTTTACAAACCACCTTTTGCATGAATGTGTGGACCAGTTAGTTTTAATTGAGGTGTCAACTTAACCGTTTTTTGGACCTTTAATTTGCAACATAATCCAATTTTCGATACTAAATATCAATTTTAATTAAGGGTCAAGTTATATAGCCTCCCTTATATAGCCTCACTTATATAATCCCCGCTTGTGAGGTTCACATTTAATGCATTCAGGAGCTGATTTAAGAGAAGATATTTTTCTCACTATGTATTTCACCATATTAAAAAAGCAGTTCATTTTAAAACTTCTAACCTCCTTAAATTAGTCTTTAAAAAATTTACAAGTTTTAAACTTTAATTTTTGACCATTGATTTAAAACAGGTAGATTTGAGGTTAGAAGTTTTAGAACATGCTGATTTTAGGTAACTATATTCTCCTCATTATGTAGATCATTCTCTCCAAAAATCAACGACTGGATACATTCTATGTGGGCCCCACAAGTTTAAGGGGCTTTATAAGCTGATCCATTAAATAATAACTCGCAATCATTTATGCAAAGTTTTTCTTTTAAAATAATACACCAAAAATAATTAAAGAAAAACACTAGTAATATAATATTGGTTTTGAACATCGTAGATATGATCTGTGATTAGTTTACAATATATAGGATACTAGAACTAAATTAAACCTATATATTATATACAAAAGGTTTCAGTTTGTATCGTACTTTTTATTCGAATTCAAGAATATATTATCTCCAAATCTTGGTTCAATAATATTCATTGTTTAGGGTTTGCATATTTGCACCTAGTTATACTTTCACTCCGTTTAAACCTGCGTAGAGATAATTTAAGAGCTTATTTTTTATTAGGATGATTTCATATTTTTATCACACAGATCATTCTCGTGAAAACTTACATCAATCTATAGCTTTTAACTCTATCAAAAGACGAATAAAATTATAAGTTTGTCGAATCACCATTTTCATAAACTAAGAGAACGATGAGGTTTTTGTGAGGATGATCCAATAACAAAGAGGTCATCATCCTCATCAGATAAATTGTTTCTGTAAATCATCTCCTCGCATGCCTTAGAAAAATGGTGTAAATATTTTAGGTGTAACAAGTAACAAGTTGAGTGCAATCATGTGGTCTCCTCATTATTTAATGAGTAGTGTTGTTTGGGCCGACCAAATTACAAGAACTGTACCTAATGTTTATGTTGTTGGGGAAAATAGGGTCTAGATTAAAATGTGCAGCGGAAATAAATAACNTACAAGAATATAAGGAACCAGTAAATTACATCTCTCCATGTATGAACACTTCATACAAATAATTTACTTACAACATCATCTTGTGAACAACACTTAATCCATCATATGAATAAAGTAATAATATAGTATCATGCTTATTAATAAATATAATTTATCAATGTTATCAATTTAAATTGTTTTAGGGAATAAACTCCAACATATGTGGCATGGTCGGTCTCACTGCCATGTAAATTAGATACCCCTTCAAAATACTTTTGAGAGGGAAAAAATAGTGGGTCATACCCTACCACATCAGGGTCGAGCACAGCTTTTGTAAAACCATGGGTCTAAACATCATTTCCGTTGTTTAATTAGGACAATAATTGATGTACATAGGAGAGCATGTTGAGAATTTCAAAAGATATAGGGATTAACTCTAAATTATAGGCAAAGTAGGAGGGTTGTACAAGTTGAATAGAGGAATAATATCCGGCAAGATGTCGGATGATGATTATGTGTCCCCACGCATGCGTGATAGCTGTCCCACGTGTTCCCCTTCACTTCAATTCAATTATGAATGAATGAATTGAATCGTCTCTTTCTCTTTCTCTCTCTACTTTCTCTCTCCTGTCCCGACAATCCCTATCATATACCCCTCGTACAAGACGACTCCACCCATGTGAGCTGCACGTGATTCTGACCCCCCCAACCTTTCGTTATCAATGATACAAATTCACACCCATATGGCCAATGCCCATGCATACGTTCCTCCATCCTGGCCCACATATTCCATCATTTGCCCGTCCCATGCTGACACGTGTAAATCTCATAGTTTTGAACTATCAAAATCGAACAATATTATTGGGCCCTACGGATCTTACTTTCTCATATGATCACTTAACATTATGAAAGTTCTCTGTTTCTCTTCCCTTTCACAAGAATTATGCGTCTTATTATTTTATGGGTTTTGTTCACTTGTGCGCACATGATAAGGAGAAAATTGTAACGTATTTTTTTTTTGGTATGTTAAAGATTTTAAAAGGAGCTAATTTTTTTTGTTGGTATAATGTTATCATCACTTATACGATATCTCCAGAAAATTAGCTTAATTGGAGACTTCTAGTACTATGATCATGTTATTTAGAGTTGGAGAGATAAAGATGATTGAGCTGATTTTTTGTGGACGTCATATAAATAATGATAACATTATACAAATAAAAAAAATGAGTAGATTCTAAGACCTCTAAAAGATAAGAAAATAACTTGCAACTTTCACTTTATAGTGTGCCCTAAGTGCACTACACCTTAACATGACTTTTATTTTATTTATTTTTTAAAAGGATAATTACACGTACAAGAAGGTAAAAAAAAAAGAAAGAAAAAACACTACTAACAAGGGAAGAATACAATCACCAATAAAGTCAACGTAAGTATTTTACAAGTGACATCGAAGAAAAAGAAGCCGTCAACTTACAAGCACTGAGTAGATAATGCAACTATATATCAGTGATATATATATAGTACTCGAATGTTGTTGAATATATATATATTTGAGGTCAGGAGGTGTCCCCACCCTTCGGTTGGTCCTAATCCCCTTGGTCGCTTGCCCCGACCCACTCGGAAGAACCCGATAAACAACTGGGTCAATGGAACATTAAATCTCGGTGGGTTGGTCACAAGAAGATTATATGTTGCTGAATATTGCAGTCTTTCAACATTTTCAAATTTACTCGCAAATAATATTTTTAACTAGATCTGTGTTATCAATAATAATAATAGGCTTTATCAACTAAACTTATTTTTATCTTATTATTTATTTTTATGAGTCCCAATATACCTAGTATATGCTGACGCCTCAACGTTAACATGTGTTGTGCCGATTGTTGCATTTAAGCACACAAAAATAAAAATTCAAAAATTTATCGTCTTGAGATTTGTTCTCTCCCGAGAATAAAATATTATATGTGCCTATAAATCCAACGACCAGCACAAGCATATCATTTTTCTTAGTTTAATATTGTTAGAAATCATTTATCTAACTACCATTATAAATAAATAACTAGTAAAAATCTGATAATTAAATAAATTGTTGAACATTTAGAGGACTATAATTTGATAATTTAATCCTACTTGTGTAATATAAAGAAGAGTCTTTTAACCTGTGCACCCCAAAGTTGCAAATAAATTATATTTTCTACTTTAAAATTGAATAAACTCTCTATAAACTTTTCTTTTTCAACTTGCTTACAATTACTATCTTAAAATTTTTAATTTCTCTATTTGCCCTCCCTCATTCAACGGATAACCTAGGTTTCAATTTCTCTTTTCTCTGTTAATGTCCTTCTTCCCAAACAGCCCCGTCAAAGTTCAAACCCTTCACTTCCCCAACCTATATCTCTTTCTCCATCAAAATTTTAAGGTTTTTCAGTTCCATGAAAATTAATTCTTTTATTATTAGTTGTTCCAATTAGAAATTGCGTTAGGCTATGCTTAATTTGAAAAATGAAAGGACTCCCACACAGAGCTCTTCCAAAATTGATAAGACAAAAGGGAAAAATATTTCTTCACCTATGATCGTAGTGGAAATGTTTTTTTTTCTTTATCAATGGGTAATATGTTAATATCACCATTTGCAACCCTTAAATTAATACAAGATTGATGAGGTCAAATGCATGGGTCAGATCTCGAGGTTAATTATTATGAACTCCACAAAATTACATCAGAGCTTGAGGGGTCCAACATGGCATCCTTCACTGTTCTTCAATGGAGTTACAGAAAATAATAAAGCAACAAATCCCATTTTAAGTAGAAATCAAACAGTTTAATTATAAATTAATTCGTACAAACTGAGTTAGTAAACTGGTGAAAGTGGTGACACTAACTTATCGGAGAGAGACGAGCATACTGGTGGTTGGGAAGATGCTTGAACAAATTGAAACAAGAAAAAAGAAAAAAAAAATAATAAAGAAAGAAACCTAATATCGGTTCAATGGGAGGGCAATTGAGGGATTTAAAAAATACAGGATAGTTTTTGTAAGCAAGTTGAAAAAAAGAGGTTTGTAGAGAGTTTTCACAAGTTGAAAGTAGAAATTGTAATAAACATGCAACTTTGGGGTTCATAGGGTAAAAGACTATATAAAAGAAAACATAATTCGGTCCAAAGATCGTCTCCAATTAATATAACAGGATTTAACAAATTATTATTAGATCCAAGAATGCAAAAATAACCGAGTCAACTCAGAATGCATTGATTTGGGTTCATTTTAATAAGTCATCAAATCAGGTTTTAATTAAATTTAGCCAATGAAAGACATAGGCACTCATCAATACATAACGTGATTTGAGAAATATTTATAGGATTTTCATATGACACAATTCATTATGTCAAATTAATTAATGCATGTTAGTATGTTACTAGAAGATAATTATCATAAATATTTATATATAATTTTTTTCAAAACGCCCATTTTTGGCTGCCCAAATACCAAAAGCTCCATAATAGCCAAAACCATATTTTTTAAATTGATATTTCTATTTTTCTATATTTTTAAGGATAAAATAACCATTTCATCCACAAGCTCAAATCGTGGGCCATTTCTTATTTTTCTTTTTTTTTTTCCTTTTTCTCTTATTTGCTAGTAATTAAAATATCTTTAATAGATTCTCTCATCCTCTAATAGTGCTTGATTGAAGATTAAGTTTCAACCCTTTCCATTTTAGTATCAATCATTTTTTTATTAGTTTTTTAAAAAATCTAAAAGTATTTTGAAGATTTTATCTTCAACTACTACTACTGTTATAAGTCTCCTTTCTTCATATCATCTTTTTTTTTTTGCTTTCATCCAATTCAAGAGTCATAGTCATTACTAATAACGAGTAAGTTTATTTCTAATTTTTGCATATTTTTTTTGTTTTTCTATTTTCTGTTCTAATGAATTTTATTTTTCCATCTTAATGTTATTAGTGCAAATGCAAATTCATTTATTCTTATGCAATTTTATTTGTTCACGTTCCATACTTATGCCATTTTATGCCAATTTTATTAGTGCACATGCTAAGTATTTATTCTTTCTGAAGTTTTATTTGTGGTTGACATTTTTCTTCTTATGCATGATAATTCATGCTTATGTAAATTAATTATTGCATATGTTTAAATTTTTTTTACTTAGACTTACCCCCCATTCCATAATCCAAAAATCACTTTACACCCCACAATCTTTGAAAAATCAGATACCCCCCACTCTTGACGTTCCCGTCTATTCTCCATCCAAAATTAACACGTGCCCTCACGTGCGTTTGCGAAATGACCTAAACACCCAAACAAACTCAAAATGACTAACCACTCCTCACATACAAAACGTTAGGTTAATCTATATGTTACATTATTCGAGGATCATCCGACGAATAATGTAGCATGCATACATTTTAAGTCCCATCAAAGCAAGTGTGAACATCTGTCTTGTGGTGCATTTCTAGCGGGAAAGACGAACAGACTTCATTTTCGTTTTTCGTTGAAGATCTGCAACTGGTTTGCAGAACTTACATTAACCCTGCAAATCCTTGAAGCTCACCGACATGGAGGTCTCACAAGATCTAACCTTCTTCAGCGTTTTCCATTCTAACATTTGAAAGTATTTTCTCGGTTTCCCTGAGCAGAGGAGGACTTGGTGGGAGGGGATATGGAACTGGGAGAAGCAATAGAGGCATGGGACTTGGGAGGTCTTCTCATGGCAGAGGATACATGGGTATAAGTGAAAAGATTCCTGTTATAGTGCATATTAATAAGACTGTGAGTGGGGGTAGACTTAATCAAAGTTTCAACCAGTCTATGCGCTTTGATGGTGTGCCTCATCAACACCAACAAGAGCAGTAGCAGCAAAGACAACACCCTCTCAGAATCAGCAACAACACCACCAACAGGAAAATGTACCTCGAGGTTTCCAACAACATCAACCAAAATTTACTCCAAGTAGTCATCAACAATTTAGGAGAACGAACAGAGCATCAAGATCAGGTTCTAAGGGGTTGTTTGACTGATCTTTCATCTTTTTTCTTTTTGTAATGGATAGTGTTATGTGGTTTGAGACATGGTTTCCATTTCATCTTCTTTTTTGTTGGTTGGTATTATGTGGTTAGAGCGATGGTTATCAGTAACATTGACTTCTTTTGTGTGGATGATGTTATGTGGTGAAGAAGATGAATATGGTTTTGGCTAATGACTTTGTTTAATGTACTTTGAAGTTATTTATGGATACTTTTTTTGTGTTCTAAATTTTACTTTGTGCATATTGAATGGCTTGATTTTCTGCAAGTTATCAATTACTTACAGGGATTTTAGCAAAATTGATAAGAACTGTGTTGTAAATCAGTTCGTCAATTAGTTCAAACTTACCCCCACTCATTTTTCATTATTTTCACTTCCCTCCCCATTTCATATCCCGGAGTTTTATAGTGGAGTGTCCATCAGAATGTATACACGTGCCCACTGAACACGAGACTAGATTAATACACGTGGCCAACTAAACCATACCAGTTTACCTTGGTTTAAGCTTGGTCAGGCTTTTTGTGTTTGTTTGGGTGTTTAGGTCATTTCGCAAAGGCACGTGAGGACACGTGTTAATTTTGGATGGAGAATAGACGGGAACGTCAAGAGTGAGGGGTATCTGATTTTTCAAAGATTATGGGGGTAAAGTGATTTTCGGATTATGGAATGGGGGGTAAGTCTAAATATCCCTTTTTTTGCACTAACCTTTTAATCATAATCTCACTTCTCTACTCAAACTTCTTCCAAGATAACTCAAATTTGTTTTCCAGGAAATGGTCATCTCCTATTTTTTTGTACGTTGGTTGCAATGCTAGATACAGATGGGTTTAGAAAGACTTAATTTAGGGAGAGAAAATAGATAGGATCTAGATAAATCTAATTTAGGGATAAAAATTAACAAGTATATATCTATTCCTAAAATTATGGGATGTCTAGTCCTTAGTAACCTAAAACGGAGGTCGTTTAACTAAAATAATAATTTTTTTTTCTAATAAGGGTAAAAATATCCAAAATCTCTACGAACAATTGATTTGTTAAGATTTGAGAATTTTGGCTATTATGAAAAGCTTACGGAGTTTTTGGGCAGAAATATTCAAATTTTGGAGTTTTTGGCCAATCATTGATATTTATATATCTAGTATATATCCGTTTGACAAAGGCAATATATTTTCACAACCTTTTGACACAACCCACCTAGGATCTGCATTTGAAAGATTCAAGGTCGTGAGGCTGATTTTCTCACTGTGGTCCATAAATCATGCAATTTTTGGGAGGGTTAGAAGTTTTAAAATGATATAATTTTTGATAATGATAATTTACATAGTAAGGACATGATCAAATTACCCAGCCTTCAATTATTTTCATGTGACCCTACAAAAACTGTGTCAAAATAGCCATTGTCAATGAAACCTATATATATATATATGAGAGCGGATCAAGATACATTATTATTTATACATCGTTATTCATACATTGTATGTAAGGCCCACATGAAGTTGATCCAAGGGATGATATTGGGTTAGTATATTTTTCTCACCATATTGATCATCCTAACAAAACATTAGCACATTCTAGAACTTGTAACTCATCCATCATCCGGTGATTGAAAATTACTAAGAATCAACAGTGATTAAGCTTTTCATTTTACCGTTAATTTCACTCAATGGATGATATGGTTACAAGTTTTAGAATGGGTTAAATTTTTTGTGAGAATGATCTACATTATGAGAAGAATATCATAACTTATAATTAGCTCTTAAATAATCTCTATGTGGACCCAAAGGCCAAGGTACACTCAATGTACTTTTAACAATGTATGTGGATACACTTATATATATATGACCCCACCATACGTGCTTAGTTGGCAATCCTCGACAAACCCACTTTGCCCCCTTCATGTGTGAGTTGGCAAAATATGTCGCATGCAATTTGGTTAACCCTTTGACAAATCACTCGGCATGTAATTTGGCAAATCTTTAGTAAAACCGCACATGTTTGTGATTTGTTAAAGCCACCACCGCCTAAGATCATCACCACAAAAACTCATCCCTTGGATCTTTGCAATGGCTTTCCTTACTTCAACCCTTGGATAAGCTCCATGTAGCACCCACTGTTATGTGTAAATCGAGTATAATCATTATAAGTTGGAAGGTTAAATGACATAACTGGTATGAAATAAATTTTGGAGGAAATTTTAGAACTGGTCAAAGTCACAAGGATACCACGACTCCTATATGCTCAAATGAAGCCTCGTAGGAGCGGCATTATAATATTATATATATTTGATTATTTTGATTTATCCTAAAAATTTGGATATGACTAGCTAATTTGTTTTAGTCGATATTGGGTAAAACAGGGTGGACCTAAGAATTTATTTTGGATGGGGATAATATAAAGTCAAAATTTGGTCTTGAAGAATCTACGTAAAATTATGGTTTTAAAGTAAAGAAAAATAGTAGTTTAGGCCACTTATAAATCAATACAACTTTATACTAGATCAACATTATTGTACATTCGTATTGAGTAACCGACAGTACAAATTTTATAAAATGGCATGTCCGTCGTATAATCTTCACAAGCCACTTTCAAATTGTATTGATGACTCTATATATTCGACAAGCCAATTTTTTTATTGCAGGTTTTATGCAACTAACAATTATTGAGATGATCTAGCTAGTAAAATGTTGTGCTAAAATTTTAGGCACAAATGGTTTAAAGAGGACAAATTAATAAGTGTTGACTCTAGAAGGGATTTGGTCTTGATGAATTTATGTAAATTTTTTATTTATTTATAAGTTTATCCCCCTTCTTTAAAGAAATTAGCATAAACCATTTGAGTGGATAGTCCCAACATATTTATAACAGACTTTGACAAAGAAACTAACAAGACCGATTTCTAAGCATCGTGAGGTCCCTATGGATAAAATTCAAGTGATGATTTTTGGTGATGATGTTCTTCTTACTATATAGATCATCCTTACTAAAAACTAATCCATTTTAAAACTTCTAAGTACTCCATCAAAAGTGTAGAAATAGGTTCTATTTGAATAATATAATGGATCATTGACTTCAATCAACTTTTAATAGGATTAGAAATTTTAGAATGGATTGATTTTTTATGAGGAGGATCTATATTATGAAGAGAACATTTTCATAAAAAATAGTCTTTGGTTCTTATCCATATGAATCCCACAGATGTCTTATATCGTTATACAAATAATATTTTGAACTCTTACAAAAGACTAAAACTTAGTTTATTAGACATAATTTGATTTGTGTTAACATGGATATATATGACCATCCCTTATCTACATTGATTGTTTAGATAACCACAACCTTTCTCCTCTAAAACCATGCATTGCAATTTGCAAAGCTAGAAATTTTATAATAAACTTTAGATCTCAATACTCACCCACCACAATCCTCATGTGCTTGGAATATATCATCTAAATTATTAGGGTTATGTATATATCTCATGTTAAAGATGGCCCACAAATTAAAAAACGCTTTGTAAAGAAATATCATTCAAGTACTAACTGTATGGTACATCATGGTCCTTATATATATTAAAAAAACTTTTCCTAAAATGTACTTGAATGACCTTTGGACATTGAAAAGGATTGCCTAAAATAATTAATAATTGAACCTCCAAATTCCAATCATAGAAAGGAAGGCTATTTAAGTAATTTCAAGTCCTTAATTGGTTAAATATTCTCCAGAGGGGATTCCAACCTCAACTTGCCCCTCTCCATCATAATCATTCCCACTCATGTGGATCCTACGTGGAATATAGCCTTGGCCGACCAGACTAAAGCAAGACACACGTGCACATGCAGTCAAACTTTTAGCCTTGGAAACGCTTGATTGTTTTTCTGGATCTTGGTCAATGGTCAAAATGGTACCCAAATCATTTGATGCTTTGTGCAGTACTCGGTGTCAAAGACAAGTTGGCACTGATCCTTGGACCTTGAAAGATCAACCATAACCTGTCAACTCTACTTCAACTTGACGACCCGCCAAATCTAACCCTAGCTAACTCGATTTATTCGTTATATAGGGTGATTAAATTTAAGTTATCATTCCCTGCGTCACCTCATTTTAAAGGTCAGGAATATTGCAACAAGTTTTATTACACCATTTATTTTTATAAGGTTAATATGGAGATGATTTAAGAATTAATTTTTAGTTAGGGTGTTCTCTTCATCGTGTATATCATTATATTTAAAAATTAATCTATTCTAGAACTTCTAACCTTCCCAAATGAGGCATGGTGCAATATCCCCTCCCCTCCCCATTTTAAATATGTACTTCCAAATTTATGCTAAGTGTAATGCTATGATGACTTTTAAATGGACCTTTTTAAAGTGGGTGCACAAAATTGTACTTACGGAGATGATATCAAAAAATTAATTTTTTGTGAGCAGGATTCATCACCTCACATCATTTAGATCATCTTCAATAAAAATTATATCATTTTAAGTTCTATTTAAAGTTAAATAGTATTAAGTCTGTGGGCATCCAACTCAAAACTAATTGGCATGAGTAGTGTAACCCATGATCATTATATATTAGCTTTGCTAGGCTCTTATATCCCATGTGGGATTATTCTCATCACGCCCCCTCACGTGTGACGTTCTTTTGCGTCTAACATGTGGAACTCTTTTTGGGTGACATGAGCACGTGTGGTCGTTGAGCCTATCACATATGGGCCTGCGTTCTGATACCATATTAAGTTTGTGGGCATCCAACTCAAAACCAATTGACAATGAGTGGTATAACCCAGGATCATTATATATTAGGTTTGCTAGGCTCTTATATCCCATGTGGGATTATTTTCATCAAATGAAAATCAAAAGTAAAAATGACACCAAGAATTAATTTATTCATTTTTAAGGACTTATTCAAGGTGTTTTTATGTTGAGAACGGATTAGGGTACAAACTTAAATGTACATGTTATATGTACAATCTTACGTGGAGCCCACATTAGGTTGATTTAGGGATGATTTTTTGTGTGAATGTTCTATTCACCATGTAGATTATCTTCACAAAAAATCAGACCATTATAAAACTTCTAGCCTCATAAAAAATTAATCGGAAGTTAATTAAAAATTAACAGTGAAAAATAAACGATGCGAAGAAGAGTCAATTTTTAATAGAGCTGGCAGTTTTAAAATTGGGTGATTTTTGGCGAGGAAGTTCTACATGATGAAGAGAACATTATCACAAAAAAGCCTTTAGATCAACTTCATGTAGGGCCCACATGAGGCTGTACATATAACATGTACAGTAAAGCCTGTAACCCGATCCATTCTCTTTTATATGTGTTAGATGTTATAGTACTTTACTCTATATCGTGTGGCCCCAGACACAGCTATTGCTAGCTATCTCATAAGAACAAGCTTAGCTTTTCGTGATGATGATTTTCAAGAAAAGGAGAACATACGCACAAAAAATTAACTCTTGGATTATCTCTATGTGACCCTATAGGCCATGAAATCCTTAAAGAGATCCTCATAGCATTACTTAACCTTATCAAACTAATAGCATGTTTGTTTGTTTGCCTCTAACTAGTGGCAAGCCCATATAAAATGTTCTTTATTTCTAATCACTAACTAGTGGTAGTAAGAGGAAAACATTTAATTTTGGGCTTCAAACCCATTAAGTGGTAATAAGTTGTTTTCAATCACTTACTACCACCTAATGGGTTTAAGACCCAAAATTAAAAATTTGCCTCTAACTACTACTAATTAGTGGTTAAAAAAAAAAGCTATTTTGTGTGAGCCTAC
The DNA here is from genome assembly GCA_002174775.1 of Macleaya cordata. Taxonomy (NCBI): domain Eukaryota; kingdom Viridiplantae; phylum Streptophyta; class Magnoliopsida; order Ranunculales; family Papaveraceae; genus Macleaya; species Macleaya cordata. Next base: position 78,646 of record MVGT01001049.1, read on the forward strand.
CACTAATTAGTGGCAAAAAAACAAACAGGCTATAAGAAAAAACTAAAGTGATTAATTTAGTCAAATTCATAGAAAATTTGTAATAAAATTTGAAACAAAATAATTTTATATTATTTATATAACTGGGGTTAGTAAGGTCATAACTACAGTGAAAAAGTGAACAACTGCTTGTCCGGTTAGTTAGCATCCTTTCATTGATAATCAATACTCTTCGACTGTAGTATTATCATTGAGTGTGACCCATGTAATTGTGTGTAGGTACTCTTTTAATTGGTAGTTTCTATTCATCAATAGGAAGACATTTCTTTTTTTTTCGTGGAGGAGACCTTCGCTTTGTTAGTAGTGGCCGTGACTTCTTTTCGTCTATAAAAATAACTTCGTGTATTCCTGGCGGTCTCTACACTTATTTTTCATCCATACTAGCCACATATTTATGCAACAATAGTCCTAATTCTCCCAACTACCAAAATAAAAAATTAAAATCTAAAAATTAATCATTTAATAATAAAAATGTCCATTGAACATTCTTTTAACTCACCAATCCGCTCGAGGATCGATACAAATCCTAATCAGCTGGCAGGTCTAAATTATTGTAATGGATTGGCCAATTGCTACACGACTCGATCTAACACCGTTCGAGGAACTTCATCACCAACTCTCGATACCAAATTTGATCACAGGGATCTTTCTCCCCATGTGGGCGCGAGCGCGAGAAAGATACCCTAGATCGATAGATGGATATATTTTGGAGGAAAAATCAGGGTTTCTGTGTTGAGGTGGCGTGCACGTGTGGGTGTTTAACCCTAAATAAAATCTTCGATTATTGATGTGTTTTGTTTCTGGTGGGAGTGGGACCCACCTTGTCATGTGGGTTAGTATACTATTAGCTGGTAATCATGTGAGCGTGCGTACTCTACTACTAATATTCTTCACTCAATCTTGTAATCGAGATTGAGTTGCACGTGTGGTCTCACGACAGACGAGGATAATTATGACATGGGTCTTGTTACCCGGTAGTGCTAGGGCTACCGAAATCCCTACGGAATTTGCTACAGCAGGCACATTTCACGGTGAGATTCATAACACTTTAGGATGGGATGCGAAATACGAGAAGATGCAAATCACTTTGACCGTTGGATGCTTGAGTGGTAGCAAATTCTCTAGGAATTTGCTGGAACTCAAGCATTACCGCTTGTTACCAGGGCACACGTTATTTAATAATACTGTAGGCACAATATTATTATTATTTATAAGATGTCCACAAAAAATCAGCTCAATCAAAAATATCTAAACCTCCAAACAAATCACTTTAAATGTAAGCCGTTCATTCACACTATTAAAGTTTAAATTAATGTTTGTGGTGCTAGAGGTCTCCGATTGAGCTGATTTTTTTAGATATGGTCCAAATAGTAAAAATAATATACATACCCAAAAATCAGCTCATTTGGACAACCTTAAGAAGCTAAACAAAATACAAAACCTAAAAGCTTATCATGTGCCCTTAGGGCACATGTTAACAAAATCCTTAAGACATTTGACAATTTTAACCTCGTTCAGGTCCATATAACTTGGATCAAAGTACGAGGGTAGATTTGTCATTTGGTACCAAAAATCATTTTGAGGAAGGATCCGGTATTTTCGCGGTCGGAAGCCTGTTTTCCCATTGATTGATGGTATTATAAAAGTGCATGAATGAATGTATAATTGAATGAATTGGTAAATTAAGTGGTAATCATGGGATAGGAGACAAGCACATGATGGCTAAAATAAATGCATCCAATCTTTATAGTCTCCAAGAGACCCTCACAAGCACGTGTATCCGAGGGAAGCTAGGGTTTGAATCGTGAAAAACGAGAACCTGAATCTTTTTATTTTTTGCGAATTGAAATCGTGAATCATAAATTCATAATCAATTTTTTTAAGTATACATATTTATATCGAACTGCTATTGGAATTGGGATTTTCATCTGTCCAGCTAAACAGATTGTGGTGGCACTCTCAATCTACCATTCATTGTATGTTGTAGGGACCACACAAATCACAATAAATAGTGGATTGAAGGTGCCACCTCAATCTGTTTGAATAGACAGAGTGAGAAGCCGGTCCCAAAAGTATTTTCTTATTTTTATATCTTTTGTGAAAAATGTTAGGATGCAGGACATCCAACATTTGATTTTCGTTTAGGGCCCCTCGGGTTAAAAATCCAAACGTGTGGCAGGTAAAATGACCAAAAAGTCCATTAGAAAAAAAAGCTCACACACTCCATCATCCCTCACCGAATTGAAAACCATACTGTCATCAACAACTCGCCGTCACCGTCGCCGTCACCATTCAACAAATTTTCGCCGTCGCCGTTACCATCACCATTAGCGTTCTATAGTAACATACTTTCTCTCTCTCTCTCTCTCCCTCTCTCTCTCTCTCTCTCTCTCTCTTTCTCGTCTTTTTTCTCTCGATCTGAAGATCATGTAGGGTTTCATTCTCGAACTAAAACCTACTTTCAACAACTTCTCGCCTTTATCGTCACCGTTCTTCAAGATCTTGCCATTGCTGTCATCATGAGAAAATTTATTTTCTAGCATCGTCACCCTCTTGGAAGAAGATTTCAGTGAACTGTAATGGTTGTGATACAATTTCACACATTGAAATCCTCCACTAAGAGGGTTTCAGTGTTTAATAAAGGTTGGAGCATTGCTGAATACATTAAAACCCTCAACCAAAGGTTAGAGCATTGTTGAACACACTGAACCCCTCTACCAAGAGGGTTTTAGTATTTGACTTCAAACATTGAACCACTTAAATAGTACATAACACACAATGAAACCCTCTACCGTGTTTGATAAAGGTTAGAGCATTGCTGAACACACTGAAACCCTATAAGAAGAGGGTTTCAGTGTTTGGTAAAGGTTGGAGCATTGTTAAACACACTGAAACCCTCTACCAAGAGAGTTTCAGTGTTCGATTTTAAACATTGAACCACTCAAATAGTATATAACACACACTGAAACTCTCTACCAAGAGGGTTTCAGTATTTGATTTCAAACATTGAACCACTCAAATAGTACATAAAGGTTCGAGCATTGCTGAACACACTGAAACCTCTACCAAAAGGGTTTCAGTGTTTGATAAAGGTTAGAGCATTGTTAAATACACTGAAACCCTCTGTTTGATTTTAAACATTGAACCACTCAAATAGTACATAACACACTCTGAAACCCTCTACCTGCAGGATTTCAGTGTTTGATTTTAAACATTGAACCACTCAAATAGTACATAACACACACTGAAACCCTCTATCTACAGGATTTCGGTGTTTCAAAAAGGTTGGAGCATTGCTGAACACACTAAAATCTTCTACCAAGAGGGTTTCAGTGTTTGATTTCAAGCATTAAACCACCAAAAATACATAACACACACTGAAACCTTCTACCAAAGTTAGAGCATTGTTGAACACACTGAAACCCTCTACCAGTGTTTGATTTCAAGCATTAAACTACTTAAACAGTACATAACACTCACTGAAATCCTATACCAAGAGGGTTTCAGTGTTTTATTTCAAGCATTGAACCACTCAATCAGTACTTAACACGCTTAGAGGGTTTCAGTATACTATAGTGGTTGGGACCTAATTGCACACATTGAAACCCTAATGCTAGAGGGTTTCAGTATTTGTTTTCACTGATTCAACACTTAGACCTTGAATAACATATACTGAAACCCTCTAAGTAATGGTTGGGACACAATTACACACACTGAAACTCTATTGCTAGAGGATTTCAGTATTTTGTAAAGGTTAAAACACTACTGAATACACTGAAACCTTCTTCCTATAGAGTTTCAGTGTTTATTTAGACTTATTCTATATCTTAGATCTTGATTAACACACATAGGGTTTCAGTGCACTGTATTGGTTGGGACACAATTGCACATACTGAAACCCTCTTCCTATAGAGTTTTAGTATTTGTTTAGACTCATTCTACATCTTAGATCTTGATTAACACACACTGAAACCTTTTAGTGAAAGGATTTCAGTGCATTGTATTGATGAGGAACACAATTGGACTCATTCCATATCTTAGTCCTTGATTAACACATACTGAAACCCTCTAGTGAGAGGATTTTAATACATTGTATTAGTTGGCAACTATTGCATACATTGAAACCCTCTAGGAGTGTCTTGTAAAAGTTGAAACACTATTGAACACATTGAAACCCTCTAGGTTTGTTTAAAGCATTGAACTTATCAAACAATGTATAAAACACACTGAAACCTACGAAGAGGGTTTTAGTGCTGCGTCAAGGTTGAAAAACTAACAAAGAAAACCCAAAAAAAACGAAGACGAAGAATAAGAAGAAGACGAAGATGAAGAAGAAGAAGAAGACACACTGTATGAAAGATCTGAACTTCTTAGAGTTTTTGAAAAAAGTTGAAGCTTTAATGGTGATTTGAGATAAAAACCCAAACTAGAAATTCTAACTAAACATAAATCTAATCTTCTAACCTCCTAACGCTTTGACTAAGGTGTAGATTCGACAAAGAATATGATCCAAAGAGATCAAACACCAAAGTTTTGGGCAAATTTGAAGAAAGAACGAGATCCTTTTTCAAATTTGTTCAACTGTTAATCAACCAAAAAAAATGAAAAAGGATAGGGGCAAAAAAGAAAAAGAAAAATAAAATTTGTCTTTTAAATAAAACTATAAGGATTAAAAATATAAAATATACATGTTTGAAGGGTTTAAACCCAACCTAAAAAGGTTGGCGGAAGGCCCAATTTTTCCTTGTTATTCACACTACCATTTTTTATACCTTGTGACCTAATCCTATTTTTACTCAAATTTTGATGGGGAATGACCTCTCTTTTTTTAATATAATTTTTTTTATAACAAAATATATAAGAGTTCTTTTAACTTCGCCCCACAACCTAAAATACACCCCACCATTCATCTTCCCCACAATTGACGACCAATACCGACGACTATAATTTTTTTTCGTCTTTTCTTCCTAATTCCCACCTTAGCTACCCCTTCCATCACTACCACCACCACCACCGTCCCACAACCATCACCACCCCGCTCTACCATCCTAAAATCCACCATAGAGATAGAATTCTCCATTTTTACCTTATGTTCTCTTTTCACCATCATCTCTTACATGTAGAGATCCACCATTGTAAGATCTACTATTTTTTATCCTATTTTTGACACATGTAGAGATCCACCATTGAAACATGGAGGAGAGAGAGAGAAAGGAGGGATGGCCGTGGGAGAGAGGGGGAAAGAAAAAAATTCAGATCTGGGAGATAAAAAGGTGATAGAGAGGGAGAGAGAGGTAGAGAGAGAAAGGGGTTTAAAATGATAAAGGGGTTGTGGTGATGGTTGTGGGACAGTGGTGGTGGTGGTAGTGGTGGACGGAGGTAGGGGAAGGTGGGAATCAGGAAGAAAAAAAATTTCCAATCGCCGGTGTTGGTCGCTGGTGGTCGCCGATGGTGGGCAAGATAAAGATGGTGGGGTGTATTTTAAGTTGTGGGGTATATATTTTGTTATAAAAAAAAATATATTATAAAGAAAAGGAGGTCATTCCCAATCAAAATTTGAGTAAAAATTGGGCTAGGTCATAAGGTATAAAAAATGGTAATGTTAATAACAACCCTGGATGTATTGCATGTGAGCCCTACATGGGCGGGATGATATAAGGGGGCTATATATATATACTATTGGTTGTCACCAATCAATTATACATCTCCAAATACATAATTCTTCAACATCATAATCTTCCATATACAATTCTACTCAATCTCCACAAGGATAGAGATTGTAAATCAATCTATCAATAATCATCCAAATATATATCATCCCCATATCCACTATTCAATAAATTTTCAAATCGTTCCTATGTTCTCGTAATATGGACAAGTAAACCCAAATATCTCATACTACAAGAGTCAACTAAAATCAAGAGTTACAATATACAATCTAGACTAGAATAAACAATACATATCACTGAAAACATATACAATCACCAACATATAAATAAATACACACATAGAAAAATTAAGAAAATAATAATTAGTCTTTTAATCTTTATGTCTTTTAATCTTGAAGAGTTTTAATTTCAGTTTCTTTTATTTACATCCATACTCGCATCTAATATTAATGTTGTTCCCCATTCGGATTTAATACCATTGCTGCTCCCATTTCAATGTCTAATATGGTTTCGGAGTTATGCCTAGGGATTTGTGCAAAAGTAATCTAGAGATCCTTCCGAAAGACTCTTTTTAGAGGTCTTCCTTGACAATTTTAGGCACATTCCTTGTCTAACCCCAAAAATTACAAGTATCCTAATTTAATGCAATCACAGTCTAGAAAAGTAAGAAAATAAACAACCCCAGACTCAATGTCATGTTAGACTTGGAACATGGAAACCTATATTTTGGGTTGATTTTATTAAACTTTGGGAGTTTGTTGGGCTTATATCATGGAGGACCGCACATGAGTGAGGAGATTTTTAGGCCCAAAGAGATAAGTGGGTTTAGAAAACCTAAGAGAAATGATACAAGCCCAACAGTTAAGACAGTGTTGTGTGGCTCATTCAAGCACAAAGGAGTAGGCCCAAAAGGCCCACTAGGGGGTTGTACAACCCAAGTAGCTTATTTATAGGTTTATTTGTCATTTGGTTAGTTTCTAAAGGTAAGCATGGAAAGTGATCAGGCACTAGTTTGAGCCCTAGGGTATGATGACATTTAATGAAAATACTTTAATTTAAGCAAATAAGCAAAGCTTAGTAAAAAATTAGCCAACATAAAAATTTCTACACATTAAACATTCTCTTAAATATTTTAATAAATACTTAACATGCAAAAATTCGCGCTTTCAATCAATTCATTTCATCGACTCGATCATTTTGAGCACATTACATTTTAGATTTCATGGAAACAATATTACAAGATTAATACTCAAGAGATATATACTTTCTCATAATATGGTTTTTTTTTTGTCTTTTCATTCTTTCAAGTGAGCCAAACATTCAAAAACCAACCATGAAAGATGTAAAGAGAAAAACCATATATTTTACAACGTTGTCATTACTATTTTAACGATGATTTATATAATGTTTAAATTTATCATTTTAAGAGAAAGAAAAACAATATCAAGTGAAGGCATTTGTGTCTTTTTGCTTATTTTTTGAGTTAAATTTATAAAGTGTTTTTTGGGCGAGGTTGAAGCTAATACTAGTTCCAATATAAGGTTTTTTTTTTCTTTTCTCAAAAGCCCAACTTTAAATTTTATTATTATCACACCACTCTACTCCATAACTCTCAAAATTTAGGTCAAGTTCTTTAGCTCGCCACGCATGAGCTTGCATGGTCTCAACACATGGCGCCATGACCCAACTACGGCTTCTTCCTTCTCTGCGTACCATGCTGTAAATGGGCGTAGTTTTGTGGAATTCAAATTACTAGAATTTGTGTTGTTTCTACGGAACTAATCCAATAACCCAATTCCATTCAAATCAAGAGCAATAAAAAACAGCCTTAATTAAGATTGATTCATTAGGAAATTTCAAAACAGAAATCTTAGATTTAAGTGATCACAAGTGTTTGTGTTAAATGGTTTCATTACCCTGAAATTCCCAGCTTATGTTTTTATCGTATCTGAAATTTTACAATCTGTTGAAATTACTTGGAGCATGAGGACAGAGAATTGAGACCTCACTGAAATTTATTTCTTGCAAACGTACTTCAATTCCATTCATCAATGAATGGTGGATGTTGGGCTCCGGCTCAATCTGTCTAGCTAGAGAGATGAATGGGCCGGTCCCAATAACAACTCTCTTCATAGGATTCTCCAAATTCAATAACTTGGATTAGGCGTAGATCAAAATTATATCAAGAAAACCACATTTGCAAACTTAATCATCCATTTTATTACATATATAAGAAACTACCTGCTAAAAAGTGATCCATCCCACACTGGTTTAAACACAATTTCTTTTGTGTTCAAAGAATTGATCTTGTGAATTCAATTCATTTTTGGATACTCCATCGGTTTACGATTCCATAGAGAGTAATTTATGGATCCATCCTGCACATATTTTGCCGTTTACCTTATTTTTTCTTTACTCATTCTTACACCATTTTTACACTAGATTGTTGGTCGACATGGATATGACCCAAGGGCTGATTTTCTTGTGAGGAGGATTTTCTCATCATGCAGACATCTTCATGAAACATCATTTCTTTTTTAAACTTCTAACCCCTTAAAAAGTTGGTTGAAAGTTTAACGATAACAATGGATGGTTTAGTATGCTTAAAATTTTAATCAACTTTCGATAGTGCTAGAAAATTCAGAACAATGCGGTTCTCAGTGAGGATGATTTACACAAAGAGATCTTCCCCAAAAAAAGAGTCATTGGGTCATATCCATGTGGGTCCATAGGCTAGTGTAAGCAAGGTGTAAGAATAAGTAAATAAAAAAGTTAAGTAAACTACATATATGTAGGGTAGATTCAAAATTATCCCACAAAAATACATAAACAAAATGAGCATGAATTGGAGGGAATTCAAAATTGAAGTAAACAACCTTGAATGTGTGAAACTACATAAGCAACACATTCTTGCAAAGGATGAGAATGAAGAAGCAACCATTAATAGCAACACTTGTCCAATCTAATTGGTGTTTACAAATACTAATTGTAAACCATGTAGATTTCTGTATAACATTACTGTAAAATCCAAAAGCTAAAGACAACCAGGTGAAAATAAGAACATGAAACTTAAGAGAAAGTAGAACAATTCAATTTGATTGAATTCTATGGCAGAAGATTAAGAATCTTCGAGTTTACCTCGTAGAGTTTCTATTACTATTCTTCCCACTGGTTCTCTTGATCGATTCGATCCTCTGAAGTCTGATTTGCTCTCTGAACTTGGCTATGAACTCATCTGCCTTCTTATCAACTTCATTTGAATTGGGACCTGCATCACTGGTAGTGTTGTTTGTGGTAGTTTCTTCCGCGTCGGAGCTTCCTTCACTAGCGTCGGTTTCGCTATCAGAGTCTTCATCGGAGTCCATGATAACCTTTTCGAAAATTGCCTTCTTTTCTTCTATTGGATTCTTGGAGAACGTTGGCCTTGGTAAAGGATGAGGATTTTCTCGACGATTTTTGTCAATGTTGATCGATTGTTCAAATACTTCTGCCTTTTTACCTAATTTTTCCATGAATACTGATTCAACTTCTTTGAATCTTTTTCCTGTACTTCCTTCCTTTCGATTTCCATCAACATCTCTTGTTCTTCCAATTTCATCTATTTGTTCACTCGCTCTAAGTGTTCGAACTGATTTTCCCATAAATGATGAACCTTCAAAATGGGTGGTTCTAGATTTTGCTTCGGATTTCAAAGAATCGAACGCCGAAGAACTCGAACCAGTGTCTCTTCTGCTTGGTACATCCACATTCTCTCTGGTTTTCCTACTGAAATCATTCAGTTCATTTTTCAAATTTGTCTTAAAATCATTATCAGATGAAACTTTTTCACCAACAAATGGACTAGAAGTCGACATCATTAATGGAGACTTGCTATAAACTGGTGGAGGTGGTGGTGGAGGTGGTGGAGGAGAAGACTTGTAATGGGTCTTCTTCTTCCCCAAATCCTCCTTACTTTTTGATTGAATTTCCGGCGAAAGGGAAGGGGAAGGAGAGAGTTTTCTCGGCGAGGAAGATGTGGAATTGGGTCGAGACGACCAGGGTATTGAGGATCGATGAACACGAGAATCAAGCCGATCGAATTCAGATTCTCCAATTGAAGGAGGAAGAGAATACAGGGGAGGAGTAACAACACCACTCATCTCTTCTTTCATCTCCATTCGACCCGACCTCGATCTCCATGGAATTGGAGATGGAAGTACAGCACTTTCCTTCAATTTCTCCTCCAAATCAAGAGGATCTAAACCTCCAATTTCACCACTTCTAGTTTTACTAAAACTATTAGAAGAAGAAACATTCTTCACACCTGAACCAGTCCTACTTAGCGAACCAGACCTACTAAGCGAACCAGACGATGCACTGGACTCATTAAAGGATTTAATTGCATCTGGGTTTGAAACCTGAGATCTTAAGCTCCTAACAGGCAAAAGCAGAGGTTTATTAATATTAGTACTAGTACTAATGCTACTACTCTGTTCATCAAGAACAGGATCAGTTTTTGCAACTAAAACCATTGGATTACCACGGAAATACTGAGAATTCCAAGTTTGGATCTTGTTTTCATCAGACCCAGATGATGGACTTTCGATTTCGTCGTCGAAAACCGACGAAACCTGAAGAATTCTCGACATATAATTATGAGTATTATCGAATTTCGACTGATTTTCCTTCTCTGTTTCAACATTTCGTCGACTAAATAAGCCGTAAGAGACAGCGATACCGACGAAAAGAAGATGAACAAGCTCCCAGCTTCTGGTAAGTATAGTTTGGTTGACAAATTCAGGAGCTTGAGATGGAAAAAGTGGAAGAAGAATAAGAAGAATTGCAACAAGAACAGATTTTGAGAGAAAATTTGAGAAAAACTTACTTGGGTTTGATTTGGTTTGTGGATTTGAAGAAGAGGGTATATCTGAAACTAGCCGTTGGGATGGAGTGTCAAATTCAAATCGTTGGGGATAAGAAGAGTCTGTATCCGCCATTGAAGTAACAGAGAGAAGCTTTTTCTCCTTTTTCGAATTTCTTTTCTGTTTTGAAGAGAGAAGGAAAGAAGAGATGAAGAAGATGATGATAAGAAGACTTCGAGGTTAAGGCAAACCAGACAAAGTAAAGGAGAGAAAGTTTGAGAAGAAGGGAGAGAGCAGATTTCAAGCTTTCTTTTGGTTCTCTTACTTTTTCATCAGTTCTTCCTAAAATGACCAAAATAACCTCCTCTTTTTATAATTTACCTGATAAACCTTTTTTTACTTTTTTTTTCTCTATTACTTATTTCTAGGCTGCACATGGTGCGGTTTTAAATCTAGTCAGAACCGATCCGAACCAAAAAAATACAGACAAATCGTAACACGGAAAAATAAAAAAACTGTAAAAATTGATATTTATGGTCTAGTTTTAGCTTAATGTTTTCAAAAAATCAAAAATATCAAAATCGTACAAAAAACACTGAACCAAAAAACTCCTAAAAAATCCACACATATATCTATATAGTATACACATGCATTATTATGTATAAATATGTATGCTAATTTATACAAACATGAATTAAGAAACATGTCTCTTAATATAATCACAATTCTATATGTCAATATATGTCAATTTCTATATCTCTATGTGACTCAATACATATGTATAATATATGTTCCCTAATTTATACATATTTATTAATTTATTTATTATTTTATATAATTATTATTTTTATTGTGAAGAAAAAATTTTAATTATTTACGTGTTATGATTAAAATTGCCACTATGTTGCTATGAAAAATATGTTGGTATCTATATAGAGATGATCCAAGATATGAAGATGAGGGAACTTTAATTTTTGATAATGTCATTACACTCTTTATGTCATGTTTTAGTTTAAGTTTCAATAAGCAATTGATTAATGTCATATTTTATTTTTTTTAATCTAGATGAACATTAGTTTTAAATATTTTGTCTGTTAAAAAAACTGAAATCCCCCAAAAAAATCTAAAATTTAGAAAAAATCGAAAAATTCAAAAAACCGATAGTATAGTTTTAGTTCCAAAAAAAATCATCATGATTTGGTGTGGTTTTAGTCTTCCTAAACTAATTAATGGCTTGGGTATGGGTTTAACAAAAAACCCAACCAGACTAAACTGTGTGCAACCCTGTCTATATCTAATATTTTTGTCTTTCATACCTCAAATTACAAGTACCAATGACAATGACACCACTAGCAAGAACGGAAGAAGCATAAATAACAACATAGATAGTACAACTACTAAATGTGTAGAGAAAAGCGCCATGAAAAACTATAGAAACTATTAAATTACAATCTTTCAAGGATCTATTACTGTACGCTTTTAAATTGTGCACATTCCACTGATTAAAAATGCAGAGAAGTGGGAGTTAAAAATAAAAAATAAAAAAATGATTTGGGAGCTAAACCTTTAAAACGAAAGAAAAAAAAGAGAGGAAAAAATGCTTTTAATCAATGGATAACAATGTCATTATGATAAAATATCTATAATACAATTCAGGACGGGGGGCAAATTTGTCCTTTACATAAGCTATTAAGACAACTATGTTCCCTCCGTCTCTTCTCCTCCCCTGCCCTCCCCTCTCTCTCCCTGCCCTCTCTACCTCTATCTCGATCTCAGCCTCCCCCTCTCTGCGCCCTGCCCTCTCTCTCTCTCTCTCCGGAGGTTTTGAGCCGTGCCGGAGGCACGGCGATATACCTCGTATATATAAATGTAAGAAAGAAAAAAGAAAAAATGGAGAAGGGATAAAGTGGGTATTAATAGGGAAAAAGAGAGGGACAAAGGAATTGCGTGGACGTAGTTGTTGTTGGGAAGTGAGATTCTTCTTTTGAGGTGTGTACCCTTGCTTTCTTTTTTGTTTTTCTTTTTTTGGTATATAAAAGAAAAGATATGTGCGCGCTGCGCTTGGAATGAACGCTTTTCTTTTTTATTTTCTTTTCTTATCTTTCCGTTGATGCGCTTGAGGACCACGCAGACTCCTCCTCCTTCTGCCGTCCTGCGTCCGTGGATCCGATCAAACATGGATTGAGTTAAGAGACTTATTATTTTTCCAACAAAATCCAGAATCTTCTTCTTTCTAATGGCTGACCAAACCATATATACTATTAGGTACCCTCATCACTATTCGATTCTTTGCAAAAATGCATTTGCATATATACCTTATATTTTAAAAGTTTGTTACATACAAAATATCATTTTTAATAAGAGCCGAGATTTTGATTTTTGAGAAGCCAAGTTTTGACAAAAATTTTGAACTACAGTGATGTTAGGCTTACCGAAAAGCTAGAAATTTTCTACCGAAGATATAATCTACGATGAACGCATATCACTTTAGAATAAATGGGAATCACGAAAGTAAGTAAAAAATAGTTCTGCTGTCGGATTAGCTTTCGGTAGGAAATTACGTTTGTAAGTTGATGTGGCATTTCAGTTATGTCGTCAACTAATTCAATTATCAAGTTCAAAATTGGCGTCCTAGTATTCTGAACCTTGTAATAAACACTTCATGGTCTGGAGGCTCAACATTGAGATAATTTGAGGACTGATTTTTGGTTATGATGATCCACTGTCCATGCAAATAAACCTCACAAAAAAAAAAATCATACTTTTCACGAGTACAATTGTACAAGTATAAATTCAAAATGAGTTGAAAAATCCTGTGTGGACAGTGTTGCTACTTGAATCAAAAAAATAATCCGAAATTATATCCCTGCAATTTTTTCGATACAAATAGCTTTATTGTTGTGTCGTACTTGTGGATACCTAAACCCTAGTGATTTCCCTATACAATCTAAACCTTTTCATGTCCTAAATCTTCCTCTGCAAAATCCTTCAGACAAGTCCCATTCCCTCCATTCTATCCCTCCTCCCTAATGAGTGTGTAACAAGGCAAGACCGCAAGACTACATCTTTTCAGCAGAGGTGCAGTGTGTGCTGAGTTGCAACAAGGAAAATTATTTGGACTACAACACCTGCCTTTTCTAATGCACTGAATTGGGAGTCTAATTCACACCTAAAACCTGATCAACCGGGGTTGGACAACGTTTTGCTGAATCAATCAAGGAATGTCCAGCTTGTGTTCTAACCAAATCATCCAGACCTAAAACCTGACTCGTCATTGGTCGATCGGCCGATTCAAATTCGTTTCAGCTAGTGGATTGGTGTCTAATAAGTCAGACTCGTTCTATGCGATGTTTTAAAAGACCTAAGCAAATCAAATCAATACAGGGTGTACTTCGATCAGCTCTATTTAGAATGTTTTATGCACTACTAAGACTGGCCATGGAACAATTTCATGGGCAAGTCAGGTTAAAGCATGGTTTGTCGGAACAATTTCCCTTGAGGCCTTCCAAAAATGAACTATTAGCAGAAGAAAATAGTACTAGAGCTTGTTATCATAAAATTCTTGGGGAAGTTCTCAAGGGCAATATCATACATATGTATTTCCCTTATTTAAATGAAAAAAAAAAAAGAGAATAAGAATTATCTACATGGATACTGTGGTCATTATCTGAAATAACCTGTCAATATTTTAGGAAATCATAAATTTATGATACAAAAACATGACCGTGTAATACCCGGTTAAGAAATACAAGGGGTATGCTTGTGAATTGATTGTACAACAACAATGCAGCATAGTTCGAATCAATCGTCGTATAAATCATTTCCACACAAAATTGGTAACCTATTGAGATTCTTCCATAGGAGCTCTGTGGTAAACTATTGTCTGATTTGAAGTTGGGTCAGCATGATACTGCCCATAAAATGCATAAACACCAACTGCGATGATGCTGAGGACAACAAATCTCAACCATGCTTCATAGTGTAGCTGCAAAAAGAAAAACGGCTGCTCTTAAGTCTGTCCTGTCTCTTCTATATTTTCTATATTAAGTATCTAAAAAAAGAAAGGATTCTTGAGAAACAAACCTGAGCAAACAAGAATATGTTAAAGAAGATACAAGCGGCTGGCACAATAGGAACTCCTGGACAAGAGAATGTTGATGGCTCTGTATATACCTGAATAATTATATACAAACAGAAGCGATTTAGAAAAGAGCATCCAAAGTAAAAATAAAAAAAAATAAAATAAAACATATTTTTTCCGGATAGGGGAAAACTAAAACATATATCCAATTAGATAAAAAGAGAAGAAGAAGAAGATATAGAACAGTTCATTGTCCATTTATAGGTTAGAGATGATAAATCAGTAAATCGTACGAAAAATCATAAGCCTGTATGCAAATATCATCCCATCAGATATCAAATCTACTCTTCCTTGTCCCACCTTAAATATATTATGACAATTAACTGAAACTTTGACAGTCATATGTTTTCCAGTCCTGACGTCAAAAATTGAAACCCAGGAGCAGGAGGATAAGTAATCAACCAGGGAGACCTAATATGTTCTGACCTAGTTGCCGGTTAGCAAAACGAGGATCTTTAGTCCACCAAAGATACCTAACTGTTCTGACCTCGTTGTCAGTTCAAGTCCTCCCTACACACCTATTTAATATAATGGAATCACCAATAAGTGGTCCTACCCATATAAAGGAAGTAGGCTAGCAGTAGTCCTCAACCAGGATTCACATTAACCAAGTGTAATGCAAAGAAAAGTTCAAGCTTCTAATGGTTCGGAACGAGGAATTAAAGAGCAGAATAAGGAACAAATGATTCTCCATTCCAACTTCTGTATATAGTTACTCTGTGATTCCCCTGATAAGACAAGTATTTGGACAGTTCTGAAATAAAAAGCCCTTTTTGAGTAACTTCCAGATGCAAAACCTATTGATTTAACTCCATCAGAAATCTCAAAAGTAAGTTTTTTATGTATGTCTTCATATTTATTTACACTAGAGCTTTAGTAGTGGGCCTATAGCAGGCTTGTTTTATTGAGGGATGAGAAGACGTTAAAGCTGACCCTTGGCGAGTTTTCCCTCTCTCCCTTCTACCATCTCTTGTTCTTCTTTTCATTCTCCTTCTGTAACATGGTATGAGATCACTTTGCTTTATTTAAACCTTAGTTCTTCTCTTTCTCTTCTATTAGTTCTTCTCCTTCTCTACTCTCATCCTCTCATTTCTTGTTCTTGGTAATGGAATATCTCTTGGTTTGAAGATCAAGAGGGTGCAGAAGTTGTCATTTTTCTTTGATGTTCAACGTGAAGGTAAATTTAGAGAGTTTTTGGCATATGTAGAGTGGTTTCATGACAGTTAGGAGGCCGTTTGTGTGTTTCTGAAGGTATTCAGACCTGTTTGCGATTCTCTGGACAAGATGGGCTTTTATTGTTTTGAAGAAAAATAGAGACTGAAGTGCCTCTCTTTACCACCTCCTTCTAGGCAAGGAGATAAGTTCTAGAGTGAAATTAGTACTCTCAAGGGATTTCACAAGAAACAGAGAAAAGAATTTCAAGATAGAGAAATACTCACTTGACGATAATGAAGAACAACAGCAGAAAGTACTGCTACTAATACAGCTACAAGCACAAAGGCAAAAGCAGCATTGAAACGATAGCAAAGTCCAGCAATAAATCCACATGAGGCAATTACGACAAGGCAAATGACACCTTCGTGCCAGTTTGAGATCCGCATTGTAGAAACTTGGCTTGCTGCCTTATCCTTCCAACGAAGAGTTACAACACATGCTGAAACAACAGAATAGCCTGTCTGTAAAACAATTCAAATGCATCTCTGTTAGTTGCATACAACAAATCCCTTCATGAGAATCAAGACAATCAAGTACTTACTGAATTGAATTAACCATAATCAAACCAAATCTAATCAGATGAGTGAACAGTGTTGGCATGTTCAGAGAAAAGTTAAGAAACACGTACCAAGGAGCCAACGGAAAGAATATGTGAGAGTATATGCACATTAAATAGCCCTGACATGACAGCAGCAACAAGACCAACCCAAATCTGTGAATGAATAGGAGTATGACGTGTAGGGTGCACTTTTGCAAATACTGAAGGTAGTAAACCATCCCTTCCGATCCCGAGATATAACCGAGACTGCTCATGAGAAATAACACATCATTAAGTAGATTGCTGCAGACTATATGATGATTCAATGTCAATTACGTGGCAGTCTGAAAAATTAACCTGGACATATAAACCAACTAGAAGGGTAGTTGTAAGTCCAGCAACAGCACCTATGCTGATCAAGATAGACACATACTTCAAGCCTTTTGATGTAAAAGCTTCAGCCAAAGGAGCGTCTTCACCAAGAAACTGGTAAGGTACCATACCCGTAATAACTAAGCAGACAGCGATATATAATATTGCACATATGAGAAGGCTTCCAAGAATGCCAATTGGTAAATCCCTCTGAGATGAAGTTTGAACAAGGTATAGAAGAAATGAAGTACAACGTTAGTAACCATCAGAACAACAAAGGAAGTCCACATATAACTTAAGTTACCTAGCACCAAAAGGTATCAAACCATTCAAGTTGACACACCTGTGGTCTTTTAGACTCTTCTGCTGAATTAGCCACTGCATCAAATCCAACATATGCAAAAAATACTACAGTTGATCCAGTAACGATAGCTTTAAAACCATTTGGAGCAAAAGGGGACCAGTTAGACACATCAACTTCAAACGCTCCCGCAATGATGACAACAAGGACAATGATTACCTGCAGCATGAATTGTGTCATATTAGCATTGCAGGACAAGACATATGATTACTAGACTGATCTTGATCTTGACAATGAGAGGAAAAATTTGTAGATAAATAAAGGTAAGTGTGAGCAAAAAAGATCAATGTCGAGAACATAACAATACAAAATGCCGGATCAATCAAGGGAGAATTATTTCATGTACAGCTGTGTTGGTTTGAGGTTGTGAGTCCTATGAGGCAGAATTTTTCGCTATTGTTCATGTCAAAAAACTAGCGAAGCGAAAAGTTGAACTTTGAAGTTAAAAAATCGCACTCTAGGTGATTTTGTAACAAAATTTATCACTCCTAGAGAAGCTTCCTTTGTCAGACAGATCTGTTGCTTTGGTTTCATCTTTAAACCTCTGGTTCTTTTATGTGCCAAGATTGCTTAATGAGAAGGGATGGATCTTCCAGCTAATGAAGGAGTTCATAAGGATGTTTTGTATGCGATGTAGCTAAGTCATTGTAGTTTATTTGTTTCCTTCTCTTTTTCATTCTTCTTCCTTCATTTATCTACTGATATTTTTCTCATCACTAAGAAGAAAAGGATCAATTTCTTATATCTATAGGTCACAAATATTCATATTGAAACATCAAAGGCTAAATACTTGTTTCAATGCATAGGAACATGTCTGAGCCGAGAGTGTGCTTGCATATATGACTTAAAAGAAAAGCTAAGATATCCTTTGGACAAACTATAAGAATGGTTTTACCTATGGCATTGTGGCACACATCAAATACAGAGGGATAGGTAATGTGCAATTTTATGGTTCGACAAAAATCATCCTTTTTTTATGAATGACTAAATCATCTTCTTGTATTAGTATGTGTGTACATGTGAATATAACAGGGAAGAATGCAAAGCATCAACCAGTAAGGATCATCAATATCAGATTAATATTACCTACATGGGATCCATCCTTCGCACACATGCTCTACCTTATTGAGGGACCCGGACATCCTTAAGTTATACCTGATTTTACATTATACTTCCTCCAAAGTCCAAAACCATTACTTTTCTTTTTTTATCTTGTGTCCCAAACCATATTTCATGTTGGCTAACTTGAATAACACATGTATATTGAAGCATTTATAGCAAGGCCCACCTTTGTTGAAGTCATGAATGAGTTCAAAGCAGATGATTCTCCAACACCTCGGCATAGAATTATTGTTAATAGCACAAGGAGAACTGGAGCTAATATGTTGATTGATAAAGTTCCTCCAAAGAACTCTTTTCCCCCATGTCCAATCCAACTTGGGATGTTTTCCTTGAAAAAGGGAAAGAGCTCTAGTATTGTCACCAGATAGCTTGCTAAGCTCCGTGCTATGCTAGCTGCCCCAATATGGTAGTCAAGCATCAACTGTGTGAAAACAAGAAAAGCAGTGAGCTCATTGAAAGCTGTGTATGAATACAAGTACGCTCCTCCAACAACAGCAGGGAAACGAGAAGCCAGCTCAGCATAACACAATGCATTGAGCACGCATGCTGCTCCAGCAAGAATAAAACTAATTGTGACACCTGCATAGCAAGGGTCAATTGATGGGTTAGAACTCTCAATGCATGGTAACACCACATAATGGTACAGTGACAGTTTTTAAATTATAGAGGGGAACATGAAATGAATGGAGGTTCATTATCAACCTTTCAGCAAAAGTTTTTTTTTTTTTTTTATGAAAATGAAAATATATTAGAAACTAGATGGTAACCTCTAGCGCGGGAAAAACAGAGTAGATAGCGGGGCCCTCCTTTACAACATTAGGGCAAATAAGAGGGAAATTAGCCCACATAAGGTTTATGAAAAAAGCAATTGCTCATTTAAACCATCTTATCTATTCTGGAGGATGTTGATGCAGAACTGGATGTGGGTCACCTCGACCCACAACCCATGACCCATTTCCAGCCAATAAACCAGAAAAAATAACTTCTTGAGTAGGGGTGGGCATCGGTTGGTGTCCAACCTAATTTGGACCATCCACCACTGATCCAAATTAGGTTGGCTTTTTTACTTTTCCATCCACCATCAATCCGAACGCTAATTAGAATGGTTGCCATCCAAACCAATTAGACTTTTGATTTGATTGGAAGGTCAGTTTTGGCTGGTGACTTTTTTCCCCCAAAGTCGTTCACAATTTACAATATCATTTTATGTTTAGAAACTTAAAAGTGCAACATGCATCCATCCTAAAAACAACCTGCACCTTTTCTCTTTTTTTTGGCGAAAATGATAGGGTTATTAGATAAGATTTGGAGGAGGCGGAGAAGAGGAGAAGGTGGTAGCGGGGAGGAAGAGACTCGGGAGAAAAAGAAGAAGAAAAATAGACGTACCCCACTGAGGCCATTGTTTAAAGCTTAAAGGGAAATGAGAGTGGAAGAAGAAGACTAGGGTTTTTGTGAAGAGTGTGGGTTAAATTTTTTGAGGTTTGGGTCTTTTGTATTTTTTTTTCTTTGTTTGTATGTTTTTAAAAAGTATAAGTTGTAAAATTTAAACATTATAATTATGTATAATATAAATACAATAAGTATTTACTAAATTAATATATACACCTATATTATTCGGTTGGTTTAATCTATTATTGGGATGACCCATCCAATCCGGTCAGTTTTGAAGAAATTAAAACCGAGTCAATCCAACTAACCAATTGGATCGGTTAAAATCCGTTTGGATCGGATTGGATTGGTCCATTCGGCCCACATTTGCCCACCCTACTCTTGAGAGAATAAATATGGGTGGTCATTGCTACCGATCACATATCTCTATCTAGACTATCTATACCAAAACTTCTTTTTCAGCTTCTGAGATTTTTCAAACCTCATAACTTCTACTATACAAGTTAGTTTGCAATTTCGCATAAAAAGTAAATTCATTGGAGTGTTCTCGCCAAGATCTTTACGATGACTTACGTAATGAATACTTTCATTAAGCTACTTCTTTTCATCATAATCTCATATTATTCCCCAAAAAATACCAAATTTTTTTTTTTACTTCAGATGAGATGATAGAGAACAGTAACATAACAATTTAAGGTGGTACTTGTTTTATTTATGCATCTAAATCTGACTCGAGTGAATCTGACCTTGTAAGGCTTGTATTGTGCAGGATCTTCAAGCTTATGAATTTTAAACTAAACTCATCTAGATTGAAAATTGAGTCAGACCATCTCAAATTCAGTTCAATTTCTAATTGTAAGTTGCGTAATGACTATTATCAACAAATCTTTGTCTACTTGTTTGTCCAATTTAACACGAGCATCACTCGCATCAAAGTCAACTTGAACATAATGACGGATTCAAAGCTATTCTACAGGAAACAAGATCTAAACTGAAATGAGAAAATGCAACAGAAAATTTCAGAAATGAAAACCTAATTGAAGAAATTAAACTTCACATAGAGACAGAAAAGATAGAATCAAACATAAAATTAGAGATTAAATTTACCAGGTCCGGCATCACGAGCAACGGTTCCGGTGACAACAAAAATACCAGCACCAATGGAAGCGCCGATACCAAGAAGAATGAGATCGAAGAGGCCGAGACGTCGAACGAGACCATCGCCAGAAGAGGTTTGGGAATAAGTATCGGAAGAGGAGAAACCAGTTAGGGTTTTGACTCTGAGAGCTGAATAGCAGAAATTAGAGAACCATGAAGAAGAAGACGAAGAAGAAGGAGAAAAGGGGGAGTCGCTCTTCTGCCCTCCCATTTTCGGATCGACGAAAGAGACTAGAAAGAGAGAGTTGAAAACGAAAAATCTTGTAGCTCAGAAATTAGTTAGCATCCTGACTTCCGCGCTCCTTTGTGTCTCAGAGTTATATCACATCCACGATTTCCACGTGTTAAAATAAAATAAATAAAACACAAAGTCTATTACTACACCATTTTTTACACTAGGTTTTACATTGAGCTTTGTGAGTCCCACATGAACATAATTAAAGGGTTTTTTTTTTTTTTTTTTTTTTT
>MVGT01001049.1:103571-121307 GCA_002174775.1 Macleaya cordata
ACTCCAGTACGTGATCATATTCTCATTATGATGGGATTGTTCAATGTATTGGATACCTTAGGATCCAAGATGGACGATGAGTTCAAAGAGGATGTGATCCTTGCTTCTCTCCCGCCATCGTTTTTCCAGTTCATAATGACTTTCAATATGAACAAGATGAAAACGACTCTTCCCGAGTTAATGAATCAGCTTACGGTGGCGAAAGGGATAATCAAGGGACACAAATCTGGTAGTATTAATGTGGCTGAAGGTTCATCTGGATCTAAACCGAAAGGTCGAAATTCCAAGAAGAAAGGAAAGAAAACATCGGGAACGCAGAACAACCTGAGTGTCAATAAGGATAAGGGAGTTGCAAAGCCAAAGGGAAAGTGTTTCCACTGCGGCAAAACTGGACACTGGAAACGGAACTGCCAGGACTACCTTGCAAAGAAGAAATCTGCAGGTATGCTTGAATCTTTAGTTGTCGAGGCAAATGTTGCCAATAATACACCAAACACATGGTGTGTTGATTCCGGAGCCACTAATCATATATGCAATTCATTGCAGGGGTTCCAGATGGTAAGACAGCTAAATGATGGAGAGATTTACCTGAGCCTAGGATCGGAGGCAAGAGTTGCTGCCGTGGCCATAGGAGTTGTTCGTCTTCTTTCTAGTAGTGGTAGTAGTAGGAATGAGAGTTTAGTTTTAAACAATTGTCTTTATGTGCCGGATATTAGGCGAAACTTAATTTCAGTTTCTTGTCTTATCAAAGATGGTTATAATGTTGAGTTTAACTCATTTAATGTTTTTATTAAAAGAAATAGTTTTACTATTATATCTGGCATGTTAATGGATGGTTTATATCTAATCTCTTCTCCTAGTAATGTTGCTTTGTATACATCATGTAACTCGAGTAAGAGGAAAGAGCCTTCAGTAAACTCAACATATTTATGGCATTTAAGGCTTGGACATATTAACCTAAACAGGATTCGAAGATTGGTTCAAGATGGGCCCTTGGGCACATTGGATATTGAACCATGGTCTTTATGTGAATCATGTTTGGAAGGTAAAATGACCAAGAGACCCTTTTCATCAAAAGGGAGAAGAGCCAATGATGTGTTGGAACTCGTACACACTGATGTTTGTGGTCCCATGAATGTTAAGGCAAGAGGTGGCTATGAGTATTTCATCACCTTCACCGATGATTACTCAAGGTATGGCTATATCTACTTAATGCACCACAAATCAGATTCGTTTGAAAAGTTCAAAGAATACAGAGCTGAGGTGGAAAATCAATTAGGAAAGAAATTGAAAGCCATTCGATCTGATCGAGGCGGTGAGTATCTTTCTAACCTTTTTGGCTCATATTTGGTGGAGCATGGGATTATATCCCAATTGACTGCACCAGGAACACCCCAGCAGAATGGTGTGGCAGAGAGAAGGAATCGAACCTTACTGGAAATGATTAGATCTATGATGAGTTATACATCGCTACCGATCTCCTTTTGGGGGTATGCACTAGAGACGGCAGCATATCTTCTGAATTTGGCACCAAGCAAGGCAGTTCCTACGACACCCAGAGAACTGTGGACAGGCCGCAAACCTAGTTTGCAGCATTTACACATTTGGGGTTGTCCAGCACATGTGCTGAAAGGAAAGTCAAGCAAGTTGGAATCAAAATCAGAAGTATGCATGTTTGTAGGATACCCTAAAGGAACGAAAGGCTATCTGTTCTATAATCCGAAAGAACAAAAGGTGTTTGTTAGCACAAATGCAGTTTTTCTTGAGGAAGATTATATGATGGATTACAAGCCTTCCAGCAAAGTTGTACTTAAGGAGATAACGGATGCTTCTTCAGTGGGAGTAGAACGTGCGATGGATCCACTTCCAGTGGGAGGTTCATCGTATGGTCTACCCATGATGATGCAACTAGGTGGTCCAGTAATTTTTCCTCGTCAGCAAGGACAAACCAGTAGGCAAGTGGCAGAGGCACAAAGATTATCCAATAATCCACATACGGTAATACAGGGTGCTGAACACCAAGCACCAATGCAGGATGAGCAAGGTCCAATGGTTCAGGAGGACCACCAGGTCCAGGAAGAACCACTGGAGCAAGTTCAACAGGATCAGCAAGAACCCCTGGTTCAAGCTGAACCGTTGGCTCAACCAGAACAATTTGGACAACCGGATGCACCGGTTGAACCAGTTGCACCACCACCACTTCGTCGTAGCCAAAGAGATAGGAAATTCCCTGAGAAGTATAAGAATTTTGCTTTACTTCAAGAGGAAGAATCTTACCAGATGATTCCGGATGAATCAGAGAATGATCCTATAAGCTATGATGAAGCAGTAAGAGACACAGATTCGAGATTATGGCTGAATGCTATGAAAGCTGAAATGGAATCCATGTATTCCAATCAGGTCTGGGAATTAGTGGATCCACCACCTGATATTAAACCCATTGGGTGTAAATGGATCTACAAGAGAAAGAGGGGTCCAGATGGAAGGGTGGAAACCTACAAGGCAAGACTGGTGGCGAAAGGGTATACTCAGAAAGAGGGAATCGATTATGAGGAGACTTTTTCGCCAGTAGCCATGCTTAAAT
The DNA here is from genome assembly GCA_002174775.1 of Macleaya cordata. Classification (NCBI taxonomy): domain Eukaryota; kingdom Viridiplantae; phylum Streptophyta; class Magnoliopsida; order Ranunculales; family Papaveraceae; genus Macleaya; species Macleaya cordata. Next base: position 106,156 of record MVGT01001049.1, read on the forward strand.
CCATTAGGATACTCTTATCCATTGCGGCTCATTATGATTATGAGATATGGCAAATGGATGTCAAGACTGCCTTTCTCAATGGCAATCTTGAGGAGGACATTTATATGGTCCAACCAGATGGTTTCGTACAGAAGAGCCAAGAGCATATGGTATGCAAGCTGCACAAATCTATCTATGGATTAAAGCAGGCCTCTCGAAGTTGGAACATCAGATTTGATCAGGCAATCAAGACCATTGATTTTGATCAACATCCTGATGAACCTTGTGTGTATAAAAGGTGCAAAAAGAATGTAGTAACATTCTTGGTATTGTATGTGGATGACATCCTACTAATTGGGAATGATGTAGGAGATCTTTCATCAGTTAAGTTGTGGCTTTCCAACCATTTCAGTATGAAGGACTTAGGAGAAGCCAGTTACATTCTAGGGATCAAACTTTTGAGAAATCGAAAGTCTAGGATGATAGGCTTATCCCAAGCAACCTATATTGAAAGTATGTTGAAAAGATTTTCCATGCAAGATTCCAAGAAAGGATTCTTGCCCTTTAGACATGGCATTTATCTATCCAAGGATCAGTGTCCCAAGACACCTGAGGAGATAGAGGGCATGGAAAGAGTTCCTTATGCATCTGCAGTAGGAAGTCTTATGTATGCTATGTTGTGTACACGACCAGATATCTGCTATGCAGTAGGTATGGTTAGTCGGTACCAGTCTAATCCTGGTAGAAAACACTGGGAAGCTGTAAAGCATATATTGAAGTATCTTCGGAGAACCAAGGATTATATGCTTATATACAGCGGGGGAGATCTTGTTCCAGTTGGTTACGCGGATTCTGATTTTCAGGCAGATGTCGATGAAAGAAAATCGACTTCAGGATATGTGTTCACTTTAGGAGGAGGAGCCATTGTGTGGAGGAGTATTAAACAGAAATGCGTCGCAGACTCTACAACAGAAGCTGAATATGTAGCGGCTTGTGAAGCAGCTAAGGAAGCAGCGTGGCTAAAGAAATTCTTGGTGGACCTTACAGTTGTCCCAGCAGCTACTTCACCTATTGTTCTTTACTGTGACAATAGTGGAGCAGTAGCCAACTGTAAAGAACCAAGAAAGCATAAAGCGAATAAGCACATTGAAAGGAAGTACAATGTCGTCAGAGACATCACTCGGAGAGGTGACATTGTTGTTGCTAAGATTGCATCTGCAGATAACTTAGCGGATCCCTTTACCAAAGCCTTGACACAGAAGGTTTTTGATTCACATGTGGATGTGATGGGGTTAAGGATTGCTTTCAATTGTTTATAGTGCAAGTGGGAGATTGTTGGGTTTATGCCCTAAAATAATTAAAACGACATTTTATGTGTTAATAAATAGTTTATTAATTTTGCATGCATGATAATAATAATGAGTTTACGTAGATGAACTAGTTGCATGCAAGTGTTGCATGTGGGAGATATAGTTCATTAGTACATTGTTCGTAGTTTATTAGATCACGGTTCTGTTGACAATAAACTATAATGCATTGGTTAATCGTGTGATATATCTCCGTCACCGGAGTGTTGACTCCTAAGTCCAATGCATTGATGTAACAAGTTTACATCGAACTGGTCAGCATGGAATTCTGTTATTTCATGTCACTGAATAACTAAAATTCCATGGAGACCATTGTTGCATTAAACCTCAATTCTGAGAATTAAAATATACCTTGCGTGTATATTATGTTCATTTTGTTTTGTCAATCAGTGAGGTCAGAAACGTAAACGTGATCCAATATTCTGGACAAGATGGATGGACATAATTACAGAGTGAGAATATTTTAGTTCAATATGAAATCCACATTCAGTTTGATATTCCCTTGTTCATCTGTGGGAATTATTATTCTAAACTGGCCAGTGATCTCTTCTGAGATTATTAGAATAATAATTAGTCTGCACAGAATGAGGCACAAGGATTAAGAAATAATAATTCTTAAGGATGTGACTGGTAGTAAAATACTAACCTAAGGATTATTATGAATATCGGTTTACAGTGGAGGGTTTGAATGCAGGTACAATGGAGGAAGGGTTTATTTATAAATACTACAACTATCAGAGTATTCAGTCACAAAAGTGTGGTGGACTAATTTGTGATTATTTTATTTAGTATTTAATTATGTGAGACATAAGGACTAAATATTAAATAAAATATTAGCTGAAAGTTGTGGGACCCCAAGACCTAATTAGACTAGGATTCTAGAAAGAGTAGGAGACCTCCCTATATATACTAATAGGGAGGGGCGGCACACACAAGGAACACCCCTATTGTGTGCCGCCACTTTCTCTCTCCTCTCCTTCTCTCTCTTCTCCTAGTTCTAATTAATAACTGGTGGAGAAAACCCTAGCCTCCATTCTAGTTCTAGGTTTTCTAATCTTCAGGTTGCAAGAAGAAGAAGAAAGCTTGGTGATCTACAGTAGGAGGATTGGAGCAACTAATTGAAGCCTTCTAATTCAAGTTTGTTGGATTAAGCGTTGAAGGTAAGCAACTAATCTATTTAAAAGATCCCTATTAACAGTTGATAGATCCTACATGAATCAGAGATTAAGTTTTTAAACCCTATTATGTTTTCCGCTGCATAAATATAATCTCTGGTTTGTGGGAAGCAAACCAACAACTTTCATAAGGAGACTTTGACAAAAATATGACAAAACTGATTTCCAAGTGTCATGGGATCCACATAAATAAGATAGGACTGATTTTTTTTTTGTGAGATATTTTCGTAGCCATGTACACCATCCTTACAAAACATTAGCACATTCTAAAACTTTTAACTCCATCAAAAATTGATTGTGAATTAAAGAAATCAGTTATGTTTGAATAATGAACCGTTGATTTCTAATCAACTTTTGATGGAATTAATTTTCTGTGAGGATGATCTACATTGTGAATGTAACTCTCATCATCCTTTTTGTACAAATAGCAATTTTTGTAAAATAAAATAATAAGTTATTGGAATAATTCTATTTGCATAAAGCTACTAAAAAAGAGGGAGAAAACAAAAGCCTTGGGAGTAGGGTGTAAAAACTACCCAAAGACCAGATACCCGGCTCGTCTGGCCCGAGCCCAACTATGCCCAAGTACCCAAAGCCCGAATCGGGCCTGCCCGGCCCAACCCATTTAATTTGGTGGGCGGGCTCGGGCTTTAATTCACTACCCGATACCCGACCCTATAGTCCGGCCCAATCTGGCCCGATCCCTCACTTCCTACCCCTCTTCTTTTTCTTTATTTTTTTATAATTATAAAAATTTATAATATGTAAAATTACATGAGTACCTCGTCCATATGAGAGGACCAAACTCACAACCTCACCTATAAAGAAAGGGGATGCCTTGCCATTTGTCACTAAAGCATTAAACAAGCATATTTATAATCCATCATTCTCAAGTCTTTTCACTAAGTTTAGCAATGTGGGACTAATAAATTAACTAGTTGGTTTAGAAACCTAAAACTATTAGTCCCACATTGCTAAACTTAGGGAAGAGGTTTGAGAATGGTAGGTTATAAAAGAAGTTGGGTTCTTTAAGTGAAAGTAAACGAGGCTATGGCCCGAGGCCCAACCGCCCTAGCTCGGCCCGAAAAAATATCGGGCTTTGGGCGGGCCATGGGCCTCAAAATGCTATGTACTGCCCGGCCCCTCCCAGCCCGATAGGCTCCATTGGGCATTCATTTTAACTCCCTACTCGGCCCTATCTGGCCCAAGACCAGCCCGTGGGCGCCCGGCCCGACCCATTTTACACCCCTACTTGGGATACCCACATGTAGACGATCCTTAATGAGGATGTTCTCATTACTATGTTCCATCTCACCAAAACCAACTCATTCCAAAACTTGTAAAGTTCTAGCCCTACAAAAGTTGATTGAAACCAACTGTTCATAATATGAATATAACTAATAACTAACAGTTGATTTCGAGAATAATTAAAATAAGTTTATCTTCTGAGGATTATCTACACGGCAAAACTAGATCTCACAAAAAGTCAACGTATCCATGTGAACCCATGAGGATTGGAAATCGATTTTGTCAGTCTCTTTGTAGGTGTTGATATGAATTTTAGATGATCCCTAAAAAATAAGTGTAAGAATGACGTGCCGAAAGATCAACCCCCATTTAAAACCAAAAATGGCAAACGTGGTAAATCCGATTTTAATCTCTACTCAGCCCAGGAACATGTTCCACCTTATCCTTACACCTACTGCATATTTAGGCCCTAAAAAACCACTGCATATTTAGGACCTACCTAGGATGTTCCAAGTGCTAATTTTTAGTGAGGATGTTCACCTCACCATAGAGATAATCCTCACCAAAAAATCAGCCCATTCATAAATTTCTTACCCATTAAAATCTCATGAGGATGTTCACCTCACTACTGATTTTATTTAGTGTGGTGGACTAATTTGTGATTATTTTATTTAGTATTTTTTTTTGTGAAGATAATATCAGTAGTGAGGTGAACATCCTCATGTGGGCAGACGGGCCCCCTTATTTGAAAGGGGAAGGGGTAAAATGTTGGGCAGGAGTATCATCGCCCAATGACAAAACTAGGCAGTATCTGCAATCATGAATCTCAATTCAACACTTTCAACCATACAATTCATTGATGATCATTTAACTAGAACACTTGTAACAATATTTCAACTTCATAATCACATAAACAACAGGAGAATTTCTACAACTACATCTTGTTCCTTCCCGGAAAAAAAAAAAAAAAAAGTGTAAAACAGAAAATGAACTGATGATCTACAAGAGACTGGCTCTTTGAGACACTTTCCACAAAGAAAAGTCTTCCCTGATTTATTGTTTTCTTCCAACCAGTTTCCCAATGAATAGAGAACTTGAAGCCACAAAAAATGCACAATCCAAAAAGAATTTCATAATGGGCCACAGTTAAGGAAACAAAAGTAACCACTAAATCTACCATCAGCGATGCTAGAAGAAGAAAAAAAAAAAAACAAGAATAGCTGCCAGTGATCTAACACAAGGTCATATTTCAATTACAAGTAGAAATTTACTTGCTTCCATGCAAATTGAAGCATCGGGATACACTTACTGATCAGTCATTTTTCACTGGATGTAAAGCCTAATGACGGCTTAAACATACAAAAACGTAAACAGCATGAACATAGAGAAGCCTAGTTCTGCTACAGGGATGAATGATTCTAAGATCTCCTTAGTCCTTACCCAACCTAAGAGCAAGTAAATAAAAAATATTGCTCTTACATTTCTCTATAAAAAGTTGAAAACAAGATGAGCTGTTTTTTTCAAGTATGTTTGTTAGTTAAAGCGTTCAATTGTGATTAGTTGTATTAAGAGATAAGACAGGCTTGGAAGCTAATCTAGAAGTAAGTCTGTATCTTGTGCAATATGGGTCAGGAGAACATCTGTAACGTAGCATTAGAATGCTAAGAGAAATAAAATGGATTGAAACTCAGAAACTGTGAATGAACTATAACAAAAATGGTCTGAGAATTAATAAGATGTTTAAGGAAATCAGTTAGAATCCCAAAGTAGGGATTTTTTTCATGGTTAACAATGATGACATTGAAGAGATATCGTACATCAAATGGAGATCGAGGGAGGAGTCCAATATCGGCAGACGTTCCATTATTCAATGTTCCCCAACGGTTACCATTGAAACAGCTGGTATATACAGATTGGAACCCCGAATAGCACAGAAAGATTCGAAGATTTATGTCATTTCAGATTTTATTTTCAGCATGTTCTACTTTCTGAGATTACACTGTACATGTGAATGAATCAGAAGAATAACAAGAAAAGCGATAAGCATATAACGTCGATAGAGATGATAATACTCGCATAAACCAAGGGCAAGGACAGAATGACAAGATAAATAAAATATGTATTTATGAGAGCTAACTGAATCAAGTTGAGGTTATCACTGAGAGTGCATGCTTTCAGGCATTGAACATTTAAAGAGCATGGTGCAAAACTGGAAATAAGGTGGGATCCACACCATCAAATATACGGCAATATAAAGCACCAACACAGGAAAGAAAGACCCTATTATGTTCTATGACAACCGCAGATGAACAGAGTCAGCAACTTAGAGGATCCTATTGTATTCCAAAAGGTAAGCCAGTTGAATCTTCGAACACAAGCTCAAATTAGTGTATTTGAAGGAAGAACGAAAGAAAGTTCCCACTCACGAAAACCTAGGAAGACGGATTTCCTTTACGGGGCAACCTAAAAAACTGTGGAGAGGAATCCACCAGAGTAAAAAGCTCCCAGTAAATGCAAGAGATCACCTTCGTGTACCAGGAGAAAGCATTCTCAAAACTCAAGTAGACATTATGAATGCTTGAATCAAGTTCTCAGCTGAACGCTTCTCTTCTGGCGTGCCGGAGATCTGAGCCACACGATCCCCACGGGAGGATTTGGAATCCAAGACCTCTATCATTGCTCCGGAGATCTAGCTCAAAAACAAGCAGGTATTACACAATGTGACTGGATCAATGCTCTTGAAGTAAAGAAAAAAAAAAAACAAATCCATTATAAACCAGTGATTCAAGTTTATGGAGAAGGATCAGGAAATAAAACAAAGACAGGAAAAATGGCAACAAATTTTTCTGATGTAACTGTACGGGACAGAAAATCCTGTCAACATTCTCTTAATACCATTATACACCAACTGGAAAATATATACTTGGGTGCAGGAACCAAAAAGTCCCCATATGCATTAATCAAAGGCCAAAGCCTACAAATTTTGAAAGGTACAAGCTAATAGATTAGGGAGAATAGAAACCAGCTCCATGGGTTCCACTTAAGACCTAAGACATATACCAAAACAACAAGCTGATTAAAGGCTTAAAACCATATGACCAATCAAATTCTTCTTATGACCAAAGGAGCACCACGTCATGTGCCCAGAGAAAAAGATTGGAATACATGGGTATAATCATCATGTTATGGTGACTAGGCATGTATGCGACCAAGTAATTTCTACTACTATACTCTTGTGGATTACCAGATAAATAACTCAAAACCTTCTACACGCAATGGGAGTGTCTGATATCAAATTATAAGTTGAATCCTTTTTTAGATTGCAACTAAAAATTGCAGTCAAATGGCATTAGGTGAGTGGGGCTTGAGAGTTGATTGCGTAGCCACCTTTGCATATGCAGATTTAACACTTCAGTTTAAAGGAAGCAAGCAATACTAAACTTGAGCCAATGAGGTGTTGTAACTTCACGGGCTTACATCAGGTTATAATTTTGGCAGATAGATTATATAAGTTATATTGATACCAACTACAAGCAAAAAGTAAAGCTAAAAGAAGACAGATTCAGTAAATTCCTCAAATAAGAACCAACCTTCCTAATGTTGGCTATGTTTGCTCCACCTTTGCCCATCACTTTACCAACTGCATTTGCTGGGATCAAAATTTCAAGAGTTGAAGGCGGCGGCAATCTACACAAAGACGTAGTACAAATGAAGCACAGACATAATGAAAAAAAAACATTATAAACTCTAGAACTCAAGTGTAAAACACAAACCCCGCATATGGCTTTGCCGAATATGAAGAATGAGATCCATAGCCATTCTCTCCAACCTTAAGAAAGATCAAATCCAGATGTAGGTTATAAGAAAGAAATAAGAAAACTAACGTAGAGTTAACTGCAGTAACACTTGAATAGAAGCAAGTATAGATGTGTTAAAACTTCAGCATTCACTAAAGTGGAAACAAAAGATACCCAGATGGTGAGCATATTCCTATCTTTCTTTAAAAGCATTTTTTTTTCTTTTGAGCCATGTGTATATTCCTATAAGTGTAGGCATTTAATAACAGGATTGTTGAGCAAAACTATATACAAAAAGTCAGCAACTTTTATTCATCGTAACCATTCAATCATAAGTGATTCCTGCTGCTGTCTGATAATTAGACATAAAAATACTTATGAACATAAATAATCATTAGACATATAAATGATGCAGAAACATATGACTCCTAATTATCCGAGCATTCTATTTCTTCAAATTTTTATAATGATATATACCTTCTCACTAGAGAACAAGGAAAACAATCCATTCCAGCCGTATATAAGGATCTTTTCTAACAACATATTTCCTCTTAGAGAAGAGATAGTTTATAAACAGACATCTTTGTCCTGGATTCCTTAGGTAACGATTTTAGATTATGCAATGAGAGTTGAGAAGTCAACACAACTGAAACTTTCGAACATTTATAATTATATTTGAGTGTATTGTTTGAAAAAAATATAACTGTGCCCCCTTTGAGCTGAACAAACAAAGCAATAAGGTTCTTTAAAAGAAATCCATTTATCAGTTGGTTAAGAGGATCTAGTAAGGCTGATGTCTCCCACTTGAAAGCAGCAAAGTCAGTAGGCACATCTCCTTTCATCGTGATTTTAAGTATTCCTCTAAGAAGAGTAGAACAGAATAGAAGACAAAGAATAAGATGAATGAAAGAATTATGTTTAGAGAGGTTCATTCAGCATACCGGTAATGATCCATATCCATAGAGGCTGCTAGAAGACAGCATGCCCAATCCACTTCCAGTTTCCAACCTCTGATCATAACCCAAAGGAGCAACTGGTGGAATACTTGGCAAGACTGAAGCCATTGATAAACCACCACTACCTGGATACATAGAATCAGAAGCAGGAGGAGGGTTTCGATTGCCTTCTCTATCTTTTAAGGCATCATCACGAAGCCTCAAAACGATCTGAACAAGCGCGTCTCTCACACTACCAACCCCACCAACCACCTAAGCCAAGCAACATAAGCCATGGATAAATAAATAAATAAGAAAATCTCACCAGGCACACAAATAAATCAACAAGCAACAAACCTCAACAAGTTCATCCCTGCTATCAGCACACTTGGGCTTCTCACTTTTTGAGATACGAACATCGGCTTTAGTTCTCTTACGCATTTCATTTATAATGGAACCACTCTTGCCAATAATACATCCAATAACCTTAGACGGAACAAGAAGGCGAATGCTGACACTATCATTATCATCATTGTCATTTATCTTGCCTTGCAGCATTAGAACAGCTTCAACTGCCATAGACTTAAGATCATCTGGGGACTGCCAAAACAAAAGAAAAACAAAGGAAAAAGTCATATGTGATCACCATCTATATAAACTAAACAAGTCCCACCACAAGAGATCTTCTCAGCTAAAAATTGACCTAATTAGAAGATTATACATTCGGATGACGAGATAATATGTTGAACCAGAACAGCGAATTGATAGATCACCAGAATCCTCAATCAATGGCTATGCTCAAATGAACAGAACAGACAAGAAGAATGGCTTCTTTCCAACTCCAAATACTGGCTTGATTAGTTATAAAAAAGGGGAGAGAGAGAGAGAGAGAGAGAGAGAGAGAGAGAGAGAGAGAGAGAGAGAGAGAGAGAGAGAGAGAGCTAACCTCTGTCGACGTGACAGTAATAAGGCACTCGTCACGGTCCTCCTTGGTATCATCAACCTCAACATTAGCACCTGTTTCCTGCCTGACACTTTTAATTGAACTTCCCCCCTTGCCAATAACACGACCAATCTTGTCAAGGGGACACAGCAATCTTATTTTTAACTCCTCAGATCGAGAAGGAGCACCATAGCCAGAAACTACAGGAAGACCAGATGAATAGGCAGGCCAGGTACTCCCAGTATCTGTGTATCCATGAAACTCAGGTAAATGTTGTGTAGCACCTAGGAATGAGGGAACAGATCTGGGAGGAACAGCCGGATCTGCAGTCTGATAAAATCCACCACCAGGATAAATAGATAACTCTGATGGGATAATTATGCTTGGGGGAGCTTCCGGTACCGTAGTGTCGAGAGGAACATCTTCTTTGGGAGAAAACTTGTACATGATTGCAGAAACTGCATACAAGGCCCTCTTCACTGCTTCGGTATCACCTGTAATCTACTCACAAAAATATCGGTTCCAATCTTGTATATAAATAATGAAAATCTACCTTGCAGTAAAACTTAAATGAGTTATTACATTTTATATGCATGCAAAATCCAAGCTTACATCGAATATAACTCTTGTAGACAATTATCAGGCTTATATATCACAATTATGTGGATCTAGCTCTGGAAGTTCTTATGCACCATAGTTGCCAAACGCATTCTTATGTGCATTAACATTTAAGGATTCTATTTGCAACATAGAGTCCTCTGGATTATGTTTCCTAAAATAGCTTTCATTACACCTATCATGAAACTAAAAAAAAGGCCGAGTCTTATGACTAGAAGCAATCTATATCAAGGACTTGTGATATTTATTTATTTAGGTTAGTCATATAACAACAGAAAGTGCTGTTAGGACGTGACTCATAGAACTAGTACCAATAGTTGAAGTGGAGACACAATTTGAAGTACCATATAACCAACATACACAGATCAGAGTAAAGGGAAAAATTTTAGACCAAAACAAACTACATTTTATGGAGCTAAATGCTGACAGCAGAAACCATGTTTATATAATGGATATTGCAAAAATGAGGATCGTAATATGGATGCATGTTAAAACCATGGATAGAAAAATAAGGAGAATGTGCGTGCTAGGAGTGTTTACTTACCATAACGAAGTTGTCAAACTCCATTGCACATGAATGAGTAGTGTCAGTAATATCCTTGGGTGAAACTTTGATGTTTGCCCCTGTTTTGCTTCTCATTTTCTTGATTGTCGCACCAGATTTACCAATAATATTTGCAGCTTGGCTAGTTGGAACAAGAACGTGAGCCTGCTCTTTATCTTTCCATCTTTTGTCAGAATCCCCAGCACTAGCCAAAGCATTTGCTATGGCAGAATGGACTCTTAGAAGAGCATCCTGTGCAGGACAAAGAGGGTCCATGTCTTCATCATCATCGTCAACCTCAACATTGCCCTTGTCCTTCACGTAGCAATAGATAGTTAGAACCCTCTCCTTAGCACCAGGAAACGGGTCAACAACCTTGATCTTCGACCGAGTCTCCTGCCTGATTGAATTTATAACTTTACCACTTTTACCAATAACACTTCCTATAACACTGTCAGGGCAGAGTATACGATAAACAATCAACTCATCATCACCTTTGTCCTCTCTGTTGTTTGCCCATCTCTTCTGATACTTTTCATCTCCATCTTGATCTCTATCTCTCCTCTTCTGATACCTTCCATCTCGATCTTGATCCCCCCTCTGGGAACGTGATCGTTTGCCAGTCTCACCCATACTGACCAATCAGAGATAGTAAAAACTGCGTCCTGAATGCACCGAAATACTAAGTTAAAACTATTCAATTGCAATTACAATTATGTGCATCAAATAATACATTAATAATGACGCATATTGAATGGACCCAAACAATGCATTCAATCTTAAACAGCAACATCGCGTTGATCATTACTAACTGTTCAACGCGAGAGACATGATTGTAAACCTAAAAAGTGAGGCTTTTCTAGCTTCCAGAGTTTATAACACATTTTTCGACCATTCAAATTTTATTTGTATGTTTTTATTTTTTGGTTGATAAGTTGATTTAATCTTCAAAAAACCAAATAGTTAAGATTGAAGGACCAGCAAAAAACCCCCTTATCTGTGTGTCATCCAAGAAGTTTCCCAACAAATATACATTAAGTAGTGATAGGGTTAAAGTATAAAATCGTACTAATCCATCAGCAAAAAAAAAAAAAAATCCTATAGTGCAGGCAACGTCAAATATCCCACTAGTAAAATACAGAAATCGATTAACTGACAAAAGAAAAAGAAAGAACAAAAAAAAGTAACGTAGAGAATGATAAGAAAAATCCAAAACTAGGGTTGAGAAAGAAGTGTGAAACTGAAACTGAAAGAAACCATAAATTGTTAAAAAAACCTTCAAGTTGAGCATACCATCTAGAACAAGAAATCGAAGAAGAAGAGGGTTAGGGTTTTGGGGACAACGAGAGGGAGATTAGAGAAAGTGGGTTTTGAAGAGAGAGGGAAAAAGGTTAGGGTTTTGGGGACAGCAAAAGAGAACTCACAGAAAGAAAGGTTTTTGGGAGAAAAGGAGAAGATGAAGGAGAGAGAGGAATGAGATGGCGTACCTTTGTTAGCAGACGAATATGCGGAACTTGGACGAGGAGACGAAGGAAGCTCTCTCTGGTTTTGAACGTTCCAGATTTAGGAAAAAACACCAAATAGGGTGGGTAAGGGTTTCACTTTTGAGTAATGCTATTTGGACCGATCAAAAGCCAGAATTGGTGCCAGAAGCTTGGTTGGTTGGAGTGTTTAAAAAACGGTCCGTTATAACGGTAACGCTCATATGTCATTATGTTATTTCACTATAATGCCGTTATTTATAACGGCCTTTATTTTAATTTAAAAAACGGAAAATAACATAAAAAATTATTTTAGCATATTTGACATTTTTTAAAAAATTTATTTTCCATTATAACGATCGTTATTTTGTGTTATTTTTTTATTATTTTGATGGTTTTCCTAATTTAACACAAAACCCATGCCAGACGCTTATATGGCAGGGTGGGACCGACCACTTTTCCCCTCTAAAAGTGTTTTGAAGGGTTTATAACTTATGTGGTAGTAGGACCCACCATGCCACATAAGAGTCGGGCATTGGTTTTTTAAAACAGTCAGTCCAAAAAGTACTACTAGTTGGAAAAGCCTTCAAACATGGCGGTGGATCACACCTGCCACATCAGCTTTTTGCACCAAATCGTTTTCCTTAATCTTTCCCCTTTTTAGAAGGGTTTCACTTTCTAGTAGCCAAACAGCACACCTTGATACCATATTTGAATGACGAGAATGAAATTGAATGAGATTCCTAATGTTTGGGTGGCTTTTTAAATTTGAAATCATGTTCCTTAAAAATAGCAAATCAAAGAAGGGAAGGTGGAATGTGATTTTCATTCTCTTTATCTAAATATGGCCTAAGTATTTTCATATCGTTAGTAGGTTTATTAGTGCAAAAAAAAAATTTAATATCACATACCAAATTCTAAATGTAAGGCTCTGCTTGTGGATTTTTGTGGCATCGACTCCACAATTCAACGAAGATCCCTCTTAGTAAATCGAACCATGGTTGTAATACTGATTCTCTGCCTTTGAAGTACCTAGGCCTGCCTATCGGAGCAATTGCCAACTCTAAAAAGCTGTGGCAACCTGTATTAGAGAAAATGGAGAGGAAACTCATCATGTGGAAGAGGAAATTTCTCTCTAAAGGAGGAAGTCTCTAATCTTCCAATTTACTACCTCTCTCTCTTCCCTCTTCTTAAATCAGTGGAAGCCAAGATGGTTAGTATCATGAGGAATTTTATTTGGGGTTCCTCTACAGCTAAGAAGAAGATTTGTTATGTAGGGTGGAGGAACATTACGAAGTCTAAAAGGTATGGAGGATTGGGGATTAGAGATCTCTTGAAGACTAACTCAACACTTCTCTCAAAATGGGTGTGGAGGTATTGTAAGGAGAAGGACACTTTGTGGCACAAAGTTGTCGATGCAAAGTATGGGGGGTGGATGACTAACTGGTTCCAACTGCCACAACTGCTCCTTACGGCACCGGTCTTTGGAGGCACATTTTGAAGCACAAAGGCAACATCACAACAATTCTGTGATTAAGGTGAAGAATGGGAAGACTACGTTGTTTTGGTTCGATAAATGGATTGGGGATATGCCTTTAAAGGGGAGATTTCCTCAATTGTTCAAGCTCTCAAGATGCAAATTAGCTCCTATTTCCGAGGTAATCACAGATGGTAATGGCCTGGATTTTAAGTTTAGCCGGGTTGTTAACAACGAAGAGAGAAGAATGCTGATTGATTTAGTGCAGCTACTAGATCAGGCTCAGTCTTTGGGCGATGGAGACGATGATATTCGATGCATATTTACTACTGGTGACCGCTTCTCTGCAAAGGATTGTTACTTGGCTCTTTTGGCAGAGGTTGCTGAAGTGTGGGATATAAAACTTATATGGAGGAAAGAGATACCTTCTAAGGTCTCTTTCATGCTCTGGAGTGCTGGTAGGAATGCGATCCCCACGATTGATAACTTAATCCGTAGAGGTAACTGTCAATAAATGTTACATGTGTAACAAGGATGAGGAAACGGTTAGACATCTTTTATGTGATCCCCACGATTGATAACTTAATCCGTAGAGGTATGTTTATTTTCAATAAATGTTACCTGTGTAACAAGGATGAGGAAACGGTTAGACATCTTTTGTTAACCTGTCCAATTATGATGGTTGTTTAGAATTACTTCATTAGTTCGGCTAACTTAAGTTGGGTACAAGGCAACAACTAGACCTGGCAACGGGTTAGGGTTAGGGTCGACCCTAGTCGAGTTGGCGGGTTAACGGGTCAATATTGCTCAACCCTAACCCTGACTCGTTTAATAAACGGGTCAGTTTTCCAAACCCTAACTCTAGGCGGGTTGACCCTAACGGGTTGGCGGGTTAACCCTAACTAAAATTTAAAAATTTTAAAGACCATTTATTACTCATTAATCATTATTTTAAACTTAAAACTCATTAATTAGATTAAAATTTGTCAAATTTATTAGTTGAAAGATTAAATTACTAACTAAAACTTAAAAATTATTTATAAAAAATGAAACTAAAGTGTTATTTTTAAAAAAATTATAATTCACGGGTTGGCGGGTCACACGCGGGTTGGGCGGATTGACCCTACTGACCCGTGGGTCCAAAAATGACAACCCTAACTCTATCCGTTTAGTTGGCGGGTCGGGTTAGGGTCGACTTTGGCGGGTCTGGTTAGGGTCGGGTTGGCGGGCCGGGTCACCCGTTGCCAGGTCTAGCAACAACATCATCAGTACCATTGAAGCATGGCAGAGTTGTACAATCCGCGGGAGAGCAAAATTGATATGGAAGCTTATTCCGTTCGCTATTTGGTGGTGTATTTTGTTGAGTCGTAATTGTGCTTTCAATGCTAAAGAGATTGTGCTTGACGATCTTATCTTGAGAGCCAAAAGCTTAATATTCTTGTGGGGTTTGAGGGGGACGTTTTTAGAGATTACTGTTTTATAGACCTGCTAAATGGTTGGGAGGCTTTAATGTCTTCATAAGCCCTCCTTTGTAACTTTGTAACCGGTTTTTATTCTCTTTTAATAAGATTTTAACCTTTCCCTCCCA
>MVGT01002055.1:3619-16820 GCA_002174775.1 Macleaya cordata
AAGCCTTACAAATCATCCAATACCAAATTAATTATCAAAGAAAATAACCCAACCATCCAATACCTCCCACATGTTAGTTTTATTTATTTTACTTAAAAAATTTAAGTGGGAAGATATCTATAAAAGAGGGGAGGATGAAGAAGAGAAAGGGGGAAGAAGGAGAGAAGTGTAGAGAGTTAGAGAATAGTATGAAGAAAGATATTTTGGGAGTGTAGTAATTTTGTAAGTTCTTTAAGATTTTCATCAATGAATACTTATTTTGTTATTAATTTTAGAGTTATATCTAGCTAAATTTCTTTTCTAGGATTAAAGAGGAAGCTAGTTATGTGCATGCCATGATATTTAATCTTAATCTTAATCTCCCTTAATAATTATTTTTAGCTAAAATGATTTGTCTTCTCGTAATATTATTTATTACACTTTTCCTTCTTAATGAAATTAGTACATACACCTTTATTAATTGTGCTTAGATTTGATATAATATGCTTAACTATTGTTTTGATATTATATGCTTAACTTTGACAATTAATTATTGGAGTTGTTATTTTTTAAAAGTGAAGAAAATCATATTATTTAATTGGTTATTTTAAATATTAATGAAAATATTTTCCGAATCTATTACATAATTTGTATTGGGTTTGAGTTATAATTGAAGGGAGATTAGAGAGAGTTTAAATTGATGGTATGCATATAATTAGTGGAATCTGAAATCCTAGTTCTTCTACTTTTTGTGAAATTTTTATTTAATTATTTCATTTGCTTCAAATCAATTAAAAACTATTCAACCTTAATTAAATTAATTTTACTTATTCCTTAATCCTTGTGGATCGACCCGTACTTGCTATTGTCTCAATAGACAACCGTGCGAATTGCGGTATAAAAATTATTGAGTGATAAAATCCCGACCAATCACCAGGTCATCAGGCGAATGCACAGTAGCGGTGATGCTCGTAAGGCAGGAATAAGTCTTCGGAGTTTCTTAGATTTTCGTGAAGACATTAGTTATTCTTTTAATTAAGTTTAGTCGAGTTTGGACACATGTTTAGTCCATTATTCTTTGAGAATATTCTTTTATTCGTTTGTTCATATGAAAATTTATCTTTGAGTTAATAAGGTTTATTTCAGGTTTATTTTACTTGTGTATTGAATGTGACTGTAAGCTTCTTGTTAGCTTGGTGTAACGCGTACACCTTAGAGCTACAGGTTGTTAATGGCTCCGCGGAAATGCCCGGTTCTCATTAAATAGGGGCTGTAGACCTGAAATGTGAGGGCGGAGCATTACATGTGTAGTAAAATCATATTTGTGGAACTTTTAAAAATATCTTTTTTATATTTTTTTATAAGAAAAATACATATTTAAAGATGTAAATTTGTTAATCAGTGGTAGTTATACATAGTCGGTATCTAATAAACTTAAGTATTAAATTTTTCTATTTTATCACTAATTAGAAAACTCAAGTCTAACCTAAAATAAGCAATATGGCACATTAATTAAACAATACTTCTAATTAATAATTATTTTTTTTCACATTTAGTAATAACACATATTGTTATATTATATTATATTATTATTAACTAATAGATTAGAAAAAATGAATATAATTGTTAAATGAAAACATATATAGATTTTTTGTGCGGATGATATCCTCATCATACAGTCTAATAACTCAGGACAAAAAGATATAAATTTAGTGTTAATCGAGAAATCTTTGGGTCTTGCTTTTTATAATACATGAGCTTTTACATGTTCCATTTAAGTTATTCTTAAACTACGCTTATACCTATTCGTGAGTATATATGAAGATAATATAGATGGCTTATTTTTATCAAGATAATCTCCTCATCATGTAGATTGAACACTTTTAGACTTGGCAACGAGTTAAGGTCAACCCTAATTCTGTCTCGTTTATTAAATGAGTAAATTTTCCAAACTTTAACAAGGTTGACCCTAATGAACTTTACAAAAACTATAAAACCTACAAAGTAAAATTATTAATTAATATTTTAAATTTAAAAATTAATAATTAAATTTAAACTTTTGAATTTAACAATTAAAAGTTGAAGTTACCAACTAAAACATGAAAAATTAAAGTTACAACCTAAAAGTCAATAATCAAAATCTTAAACAAAAATTTAATTTTTTTAGACACTAAATATCGTGGGTTAAAGGGTGACTCATAAATTTGACACATGTCAAACCAACGAGTTAGAAAAGATGAACCCTAATCCTATTCGGTTAATTGGTGGGTAAAGTTAGGGTAGAGTCAAATTTTGTCAGGCCTATAACACTTCAATCATCTTTAGATGGCTCCCATATATGGTTGTTCAATGCGCCTATATTAACATTCTGAGAATATCATCATTTTTTGTGTTCTTTCTTCATATTTTTATAATGTCATCTACTTTTATTTCTTTAACTTAGTTTATTATACACTCCTCTTATACCTTCTAATTTTACACCCCTCCTACGCTTTCTAATTGAACCCACGTAGAGATGATCTAAGGGTTACTTTAAGATGATTTCCACATGACTTCTACATGTTTAACAACTTTGTTCTTCCACTTCGCTCATTGCATAGAAATGATCTAAGGGTTGATTTTTTTATGAGGATCTCATTATTTGGGCCTCATAGATAAGTGTTTAGTATAAAGAACACACCCAACATAAGGAACGTATTCTACACATGTGGGCAGGTAGAGGTTATAACGTATTTATTTTTGCACGAATTTAACTTCTAACCTTAACTAATTTACCACACAAGAAACTCTAATAGTCTGTATATAACTAATTGAAATAAATGCAATTTGTAAGTAGAAAGAATTTTTTTCTTCAATAAATTATACTATTCTGCAAATTACATCAGGCAAAGGTGTAGGTTAACCGCAATGAGCATGTTAAGGCAAGGGTAGTGGGAATCCAAGAATCCAAGTTTCTATAGGTTTAAGGGTGAAGACCAAATAGTGGGAAGAAGAAGAATGAATGGAAGAAATTGATTTTTTTTAGATGAAATAAATTTAAAAAAAAACACAACCAACATCACATGATCGTTTGTCTATTTTATATTTTTTAATTATTTCCTAAGTCACAAACGACCATTTGTGTCTGGTTTGTGTCCTTTTTATCATTTTTTGATCAATTTTTAAACACACAATGATCTGATGGTACAAACGACCATCTTATCATCGTTTTAGATCTGACGACGATCAAATGATCGTTCCACTAACGACCCATCAACTAATGGAAAATTGCTTAGATGATTTGATCCTTGGATTCTTGGATCCCACTATCAGGGTAAAAATCTATAGAATAATGGATTCTTTGATCCTACTAAACTTTTTCTTAGAAGCTCAAAGAAATCCGCCATGAACATCATTATTAACTGACGAAGAAAGATTACCAAACGAGTAAAGAAAGTTCAGCACATCAGATGAAGGAAAAGTCATCACCATATATAGGCGCAGGTCTTATTGATAATAGTACGTACATATAATATTAGATTACATGAAAAAAATTAATGGCAATACCATGGCAAAAATTCTTGATCCAAGGACCTCCCACAAGGCCTAACAATTCTATACTAAGGGTGCAAAACCATTGAACTATAGACTCGTGTAACTATAGAGGAAACTTGGTTGAATTTTTACCAAAAATTAAATCAATTTAATAGATCCAAATTTTGATAAAACAAACATTAAAATCACATCCAATTTATAAATCATGAAAAAATAGTTACTACCCAACCTGGAAAGTAAATCTAACTGAAAACCACTTCCTTGTTTGATCCTAAAACAACTATTAATTCTAAAACAATTAAATTCTTAGAAGAATAACTTCTAAACAGCCCCAAATTTTTAAATTAAAATAGAAAAATAAAATAAGTTACTTAATTTACAGTTTTTACACGCATTTAAAAGAAATAAAACAAAAATGACATCTATTAGCTCTTTTGGTAGTGGTTTGTTAACCATAAATTCCTAAATTACCTCTTTAGTTTCACTATATATTTTTTTTCTAAATTTTTTTTGTTGATCTCACTTGATTTTGTTCTCTTCCACATACTACATAATTACAGACCGAGCTTATCTCAAAAAAAGGGATGACGGGCTTAGATATTTCGCATCAATTGAGTTGATGATTTTATTATCTACTTAATCTATTTTAAATCAACCTCTAAAGTCTAACCATCGTGGACAAAGCTCAAGACATCTCAAATTTTTTTAGCAAGAAAAAGTACATTGAGTCTTTGACCTCTAAGTCAACTCACGCCTCAATTCCTAATTATAAAAGAAGTAGATAAATTTCTCTTTCCATCGAAGATATTCTTCCACAAAAGTTAAAGAAGAGTTTGCTTTCACTGTCATACTTTCAAAGATTTATGCTTTTTGGATATGAGAGAGAAGACAAAGGAGAATATCGTTTTTTCAAATATAGTCTTTGGGTTTTTAATTAAAGAGCCTTAAATTTTTTGTTTTCATTAAATATAATTTTTTTTAAGAGAGAGAAGGGAATTGGAAAGGAATTTCATTCATAATGTTTGATTTGGCGAGTGGGTTACACAGGCTAACCCGTTTATTTGACAAGTTAGAAAATCCCGACCTTAAGCCTACACGTTTAACTTGTTGGTAGAGTTTGGAAAGGGTATATTTAGATGTGTCAAAATTTTTATGCTAGTTATCTCATATTTACTGTACTTATTTTCTTATACCAAGGATGACAATGGGAAGGTGCAAGGTTGAGTATGCCTCCTCCATCCCCGTCCCCACTCTTAGTATGTGGGTAGGGTGAGGTAGGGATTATGGATCCTCAATAAAGATCGGGTTCTCCACGGGTCCCTATCTCCATCTCACTTTACACTACTAACAAAAATTCTAAAAAAAAAAAATTATATAAAATAATATTTTGAATAGGTTAAAACCAATTAAATACGTTTAAAAATGTAAAAACTTATTGAGATACATATATAATTATATTATAAAATTAGTTATATGTCATTATTTAAATAAATACATAGATTATTTGATAGATAATAATATGTATTCCCAAAAGGGGAGGGAATGGAGGCAGGAATGTGGTCCCCGTCCGCGATCGAATATGTAATTTTCTTCTCCATCCCCATCCAATTAGGGGTGAAAGAGGTGAAGCCTTAACCTTGTGGAGATTTTTGCTATCCATATCTTAGACATTGTATACATTGGTTTGTGATCGAACAAAAATGTGACCCAAAGGCTGCTTTTTTACGGAGACGATCTCCTCGCCATGTAGATTATCTTAAGAAAATCACATCGTTTTGGATTTTTTGACACTATCAAAGTTGATTCAAAATTTGGCTTACTTTCTAAGGGATTAGAAATTTCAAAAAGAAGTGGTTTTTTTGTGAAGATAATCTGCAGGGTGAGGAGATCATCCCAACAAAAATAAGCGACGCATTAAACTAAAGTAACCCAGCCGAAAATAAAATGTAGAAACCACGAAAATCTAGGAGCCGGTGACCGTCGAAATTCGTGTTTCTAAAAATGGCTTAGTAACTTGAGAATTTAAAATTTTTGGAGTCGCCACCCAATTTAGGGAATTGGGTCCCATTTTAAGAAAACTTATTTTTTATTTTAATAAAAATGGCGAGTTTTCCTTTTTTTAAAACTGCTCTAAAAAGATATTAGATTTGAGAATCTAGTTACGGGTTGGTAGGTGTTCGACACCCAACAACCGTCTGATTGAATAATAGGACTCTAGTCAACAATTGAGAATTTTAGAGCTTTAATTTAAATAAACAAGACATGAATATTTAAATCATCTAATTAAATTTTTAAATTCAATAATAGAATATAAAGATAATAATTGCATGTTAAACATATAGGATAACGATAAGAACTTTAGAAAAAATCTAAATAATAGAAAATAATTTTTATAAACCCTAAGATTATTATGTAGACTCCCTAAACCCTAAAAACGTTTAAAAAGCACGAAAATAGTAAAAAACCCAAAATTCTATTTTCTATGATTTAATAAGTCAAAAATTAAAATAAATAAAGAACAATATTTAAACAAATGAAAAAATTATAAAAATTTCACAAAAATTATGAAATAATTTTAGGTCAATCAGAAATAAAAAAACTAGTTTTTAATTAAAACTTAATTCGAAATTAACTTAAATTGATAAAAATAAAGCGGTAGAATAAGTGATGAAGAAAATAAATAAGACGATTAAGAGGCGATGCGGAAAATAAAGAAAGCAATATATAAGACAATGCAAAAACAAAGAAAGGTAAAAATAAAAGAATAATTTTTTATTGCATTAAAATAAATTTCTAACTTACAAAGAGAAAAATAAATTAGAAGTGGTACCTGTATTTGTTGGGGTTATGCCCTAAAACAATGTTGGGTTATGTCTTAAAATAATATTTTTGAGATTTTATGAGGTTAATAAATGGTTTATTACTTCTGTTTAACGTGCATAGTGAGTATAATATAACGAATGAATTATTTGTATGAAACTGGTTTATGCAAGAGAGATGTAATTCATTGAGTTGGTTCGTAGTCTATTTTAAGACTATAACATATTAGATGATTATATATCATATAATGTGATGTATCTCTATCACATGATTGTTAACTCTTAGTCCAATATGTTGATGTAATCAAATTACATTGAACATGTCAAAGTATGATTATTATTATTCAATGTCAATTTATAATAAATATGCAATGCCCTGCCCTCATATTTCAGGTCTGCAACCCCTTACTCAATGAGAACTAGGCATTTCGGCGAAACCATTACCTTTAGGGCATACGCTTTACACCAAGCTAACAAGAAGCTTGCACTCACATTCAATACGCAAGTAAAATAAAGCTGAAATAAACTTTATTAACTCAAAGATAAATTGTCATATGAACAAACCAATGAACGAATATTCTCAAAGAATAAAGGACTAAACAAGTGTCCAAACTTAACTAAACTTATTTAAAAGAATGACTAATGTCTTCACGGAAATTTAGGAACTCCGAAGACTTATTCCTGCCTTACGAGCACCACCGCTACTGTAGATTCGCCGGATAACCTGGACCTGAAAAGATTAATAGTGCTAGGTCAAAACCTAGACAACAAGTTCACTAGTTCCTTTGGCTTAGATTTAGGAGAACCATGAGTTTCACAAGAGTAACTGTTTTAACCTTATAGCAGAAGATAAGTCAGGATAAAAGATTAAACTAATAGTAAAAAGATGCACAAGATAACGGTTGTTGCGTTTTTTGATCTTTAGTTAAGATTAAGATATCGCAGCAAGTAGTGTTCTCTAGTTACTATCCACGTTTCACCCATCCCTGTAGTTTATTCGAGATACTGGCCATGCGGCACGTGAATCCGATGAACTGCCTCGAAATCCGTCCCCCCAAATATTGGTAATTCAGTCGGCGCTACTTACGTGTCAAGTGATTCCGTAGACCTCACTTGGCGATTTCGTAGATCTCACTTGGAGAGGACCAGGCCTATACAGGACCTAGACTATATTTTCAAACAAGCCGAACAAGTTATTTAAGTACACATCAAGCTTATGGAGGTTACATACATGATATTTGTGTCCTTATGTGTGTTTATCATCATGGAGGTAGTTCACAAGAAGTTATATATGCATTCTAAACTCATAAAAATATATTCTTTAATAGCATGCATGTACATAATCATAATATCCTTCATACATGAATTAATGATACAAAAGATGTTGGGAATCGATTATTCCAGTTAAAAACGCAGCGGAAAATTAAAGGTTTAAAAAACTTTAATCGATTCCTAATAGAACGTCCAACTGTTAATGGGATCTGAATAGAATAGGATGAAAATCATACATTTGAAGCGTGAACTGTAGCCTCAAAACTTTGTTGTTTGCTAATGTTGATCCCACAAACAGATCTACTGGATCAGATCGTTGAACTTGCACCCTAATCAATGAGAAAACAGCACACAACTTAAACCCAAGACCAAAAACCCTGCTGGAGTATTATTGGTATATCTTTTTGCTCGTTTATCCTTTTCGTCTGTATGATATATGCTTTTTGTAGGAAATCGAATTTCCTACAACTTTCCCAGAAATAGCCGACCTTCAATTCCTCACCGAAGTGCTTCAAAAATCGACTTCTTCTTTCTGTGGGATATTGTTGCGAATTTTAGAACTTAGGGTTTTCTTTTTCTCACCTTGAAGTAATTAGATCACACATAGATAGATGAAGAGTAGAGGATAATGTTTTTTCTTATGGTTAGGGTAAAAATCAACGCCCCTCTCTATATCTATATATAGAGAGGTCCCCAATCTCTATCTTATGCTAAGTCTAATTAGGTCTAAGTGGGTCCCACACTTTTAGGCTTTTAAATATTTAAAATTCTAAACTTAGTGTCTCACACAAAATAGAATTTAAATATTTTAATTACAAATAACTCCACCAAATATTTGTAACTGAAACCTCCATAAAGTGTGGATATTTAAAAGGAACCCTTCCACTGTTATTACCGCAATTAAATCCCTCCACTATTTTCCGACGTTCGTAAATGTCCCTGGCTTTACTTGTCAGTGCCTAGGATGAATTTACATATTCTGACCCTGACCATCACCCATGCAATAGATCCTAATGAACTAATAAATCTCCCAAACAATTTAGGAGTCTACTGGCCAGTCTAGATAATCAGAACCTACAAGGTGATTCAGGTGAACGCCATTTCATGTGGACTCCTTATTGAACTAACTTATTCCTACTATGGAATAAATGACCATCCATCTTACTCAGAATATTGGATCACGTTTTCGTTTCTGACCTCACTGATTAGCAAAACAAAACGGTCACTACTCTCATGTAGGTTATATGTTAATTCTCAGAATTAAGGACCAATTACTATAACAGTAATTTTGATGATCATTATTGTTAACTGACAACAAACAATGATAATCATCCTTTGACCTGTTCAATGTAATTCAATTACATTAACACATAGGATTAGGAGTCAACACTCCTGTGATGGAGATACATCACATTATATAACATAATCATCCTTTGTGTTATAGTCTTTGATTAGACTACGAACCAACATTGATGAATTAAACCTCTCCTTGTATGAACACACTTCATACAATTAATTCATCTTGTTATATTATACTCACTATATATATATGCATGTTAAACAGAAATAATAAACCATTTATTAAACTCATAAATGTCGTAAACATTGTTTTTAGGGCATAACCCCAACAATCTCCCACTTGCACTACAAACAAAGGAAACTTTCCCTTAACCCCATTCCATGGATATGTGAATCAAAAGCCTTCTGTGGAAGTGCTTTGGTAAAGGGATCTGCTATGTTTTCTACAGATGCTATCTTGGTGACACTGATGTCACCCTCACTAGTATAATGCCTAACGACATTGTATTCCTCTTGATGTGTTTGTTGGTCTTGTGGTTCCTTAGTTCTTTACAATTTGCTACAGCACCACTATTGTCACAGTAGAGAACAATAGGTAGCATAGCCTTGGGTACAACTGTAGGCTCAACCAAGAATTTCTTCAGCCATACTGCTTCCTTTGCTGCTTCACTAGCTGCTACGTATTCAGCTTCCGTTGTGGAGACAACAACGCACTTCTACTTGATGCTCCTCCATACTACAGCACCACCTCCTAGAGTGAACACATATCCTGATGTAGATTTACTCTCATCAGCGTCTGCCTGAAATTCTGAATCGGTGTAACCAATTGGTACTAGGTCATCTCCACCATATACAAGCACATATCTTTTGGTTCTCCGTAGATACTTCAAAATGTGCTTAACTACTATCTAATGTGGATTGCTTGGGTTGGACTGATACCTGCAAACCATTCCTACTGCATAACAAATATCTGGTCTGGTACATAACATTGCATACATGAGACTACCCACTGCCGAGGCCTAAGGTACCTTCTCCATGGCTTTCACTTCATCATGTGTCTTGGGACACTGATCTTTTGAAAGCCGAATTCCATATCTGAAAGGTAAGAGGCCTTTCTTGGAATTTTGCATGCAAAACCTTTCCAATATTTTGTCTATATAGGTTTCTTGGGATAACCTTATCAACCTTAACTTCCGATTTCTCAGAAGTTTGATGCCTAGGATGTAGTTGGCTTTTCCCAAGTCCTTCATGCTAAAATGATTAGATAACCAAATTTTGACGGAGGATAATGCTCCTACATCATTCCCAATGATTAGGATGTCATCAACATGCAGTACCAAAAATATCACTTGTTCCTGTCTTATCCTTTTGTAAACACAAGCTTCATCAGGATGTTGATCAAAACCGAGGGACTTGATTGCCTGATTAAATCTGATGTTCTAGCTTTGAGATGCTTGCTTAAGTCCATATATGGATTTTTGCAACTTGCATACCATATGCTCTTGACCTTCCGCTACAAAACCATCTAGCTGGACCATATAAATGTCCTCCTCAAGATTGCCATTCAAGAAGGCAGTCTTGACATCCAATTGCCAAATCTCATAGTCATAATAAGCAGCAATAGATAAAATTATCCCGATGGACTTAAGCATGGCTACAGGTGAAAAGTTTTCCTCATAGTTTATACCCTCCTTTTGAGTATACCTTTTTGCTACCAGCCTTGTTTTAAAGGTTTCCACATTTCCATCTGGTCCTATCTTTTTCTTGAAAATCCACTTACACCCAATGGGTTTAATATTGAGTGGTGGATTTACAAGTTCCCAGACTTGATTGGAATACATAGATTCCATTTCATCTTTCATAGCTTCTTGCCAAAGTCTCGAATCTGTGTTANAATACATAGATTCTATTTCATCTTTCATAGCTTCTTGCCAAAGTCTCGAATCTATGTTACTAATGGCCTCTTCATAGTTTGAAGGATCCGTGTCTTGTTCCTCAGGGACAACTTGAAAAGCTTCTCCTAACATTACAAACTTTTTTATTTGTTAGGAAATCTTCTAATCCTCCCACTACGATGAGGCTCTGGTGTAGGAACTGGTTCAACCGGAGGGTTCGGTTAAACTGGTTGTTCGGGTTGAGCTGGCTCATCTGCTTGAACTAGCAGTTCTGGATCAACCACTGGTTTTTGCTGATTAGGAAGTTCCTGGTCCATCGGTTTAGGTTGAATCGGTGGATCAGGCTGAACCAGAGGTTCCAGCTCTACCTGAACTTGTGCCTGATTAGGTGCACCTTGTATTTCGGTATCAGTATTCCTGGATAACCTAGATGCTTCCACTGCACCTCTATAAGATTATTGAGTCACGGGCAGAGATATGGTTTGATCTATAAATACGGGCAGACTATACGTACCCATACTCACAGGAAGTGAGTTAGGGGTATGTCTAACTCCCACTGTCGTTGTATCTTCCATCTCTTCAAGCATGACCTTACTTTGAGGCTTATGATTGGTAATATGATCCTCTTCTAAGAAGATCGCATTCGCGCTTATGAACACTTTCTGTTCCCTAGGATTATAGAATATATATGCTCTCGTTCATTTTGGGTAGCCTATAAATACGCACACTTCCGATTTTGGTTCCATCTTGCTTGACTTTCCTTTAAGCACGTGTGCTGGACAACCCCAAACGTGGATATGTTGTAAACTAGGTTTGTGACCTGTCCACAACTCTTTGGGTGTCGTAGGAACTGCCTTGTTAGGAACTAAATTCAGTAAATATGCTATCGTTTCCAAGGCATAACCCCAAAATGAAATGGGCAAGGAGGTATAACTCATCATGGGCCTTGCCATTTCTAGCAAAGTCCTATTTCTTCTTTCTACAACATTTTGTTGTGGTGTGCCTGGTGCTGTGAGCTAGGAAACGATTCCATGTTCAACCAAGTATTAGCCAAATAGGTTTAAGAGATACTCGCCTCCTCGATCAGATCGAATAACTTTCAATCTCTTACTCGTTTGGTTTTCGACCTCAGACTTGAATTCTTTGAACTTTTCATTGGTCCATATACGTCTGTATGCACCAATTCTAATATTTCTTTGGCTCTTACTCCTTTCCTAAAAAAGGATCTTTTGGTCATTTTTCCTTCCAGACAGGATTCACAGAGTGTCCATGGTTCAATGTCCAATGAACCCAAGGGCCCACTTTGAACTAACCTCTTGATCATGTTTAGGTTAATATGCCCAAGTCTAACATGCCATAAATATGTAGAATTTATTGAAGGTGCCTTCCTTGAGAGAAGGCGACTGAGTCATAACTTCCTTGTTATAAGCAGAGGGTATGATAGGAGATATTAAATACAGACCATCAATCAATGTGCCAGAAGCATTAATAAAGCTATCTTTATTAATAAAAACTTTGGTGGAATCAAACTTCACTGTAAAACCATCTCTAGCGAGACAAGAAACTGAAATAAGGTTTCGACGAATATCTGACACATAAAGACAATCCTTTAAAACTAAAATATTATTCTCTCTATCTCTACTACTAGTAAGAAGATGAACGTGTCTGATGGCGATTGCTGCAACTCTTGCCTCTGATCCCAAATTCAAGTAGATCTCTCCATCATCAAGCTGTCTTGTTATCTGGAACCCCTGCAACGAATTGCATGCATGATTAGTGGCTTCAGAATCAATGCACCAGGAACCCGATGCATTATTGGCAATGTTTGCCTCGACAACAAATGATTGAAATATACCTGAAGGTTTCTTCTTTGTAAAAAACTCTTCCGCCACCATTAATTGATTCATCATCTCTGGAAGAGATGATGTCATCCTATTCATGTTGAAGTTCAACTTGAACTGAGAGTAGGAAGGCGGGAGAGATGCAAGAATAACATCCTCCTTGAACTCGTCGTCAAGTACGGATCCTAGGGACTCAAGTTCGTAAAACAGACTCATCATCATGAGAATGTGACCTTGAACTGCAGTCCCTTCAGCCATACGAGTGTTCCAAGCTTCCTAGTCGCTTCCTATTTTGCAGGACGACTATGAACTGAAAACATCAGACGCAGTTCTTCAATGATGTCCTTGGCCTTAGGGGTGTTCTCAAACTGCTGTTGAAGCACATTGGATAAAGAAGCCATGATATGCCACTTGGCCATATCATTGGCCTTCATCTATTTTTGATATTCTTCCCTAACCGGCTCAAGAGCGTCAGGACTAGGTACTGCGGGACAATCCTCAAGTAAAACAAACTTATAGTCCTGAGTAGTAAGCACTATATCCAGACTTCTTTTCCAATCGA
>MVGT01002055.1:20719-87245 GCA_002174775.1 Macleaya cordata
TCTTTCTCTCTGCTCTCTCTCACGTTTCTCTCCTGCTCCCACGTTTTACTCAGCTCCCCCTCCTCTCTCTTATTTTCTTTTCTCCTTCTTATTTTCTTTCTTCCTAACATACTAACTAAAATATATACTTTTTTTCTTTCTAACATACTAACTAAAGTATGTATTTTCTTTCTTCCTAACATACTAACTAAAGTATTATTCATATATACATTTATATATATCTACAAATCAGATTTTCTTTTTTTTTTTGTTTTAAACAACATACTACTAAAATTCATTTTTTTAAACAATTGATTTTCTTTTTCTTTTTTTGTTAGCGGGGTCCCACATGAACTGTAGCCTCAAAACTTTGTTATTTGCTAATGTTGATCCCATGAACAGATCTACTGGATCAGATCGTTGAACTTAGACCCCAATCGATGAGAAAACATCACACAACTTAAACCCAAGACCAAAAACCCTGCTGGAGTATTTTTGGTATATCTTTTTGCTCGTTTATCCTTTTCGTCTGTATGATATATCCTTTTCGTCTGTATGAAATAGCCGACCTTCAATTCCTCACCGAAGTGCCTCAAAAATCGACTTCTTCTTTCTGCGGGATATTGTTGCGAATTTTGGAACTTAGGGTTTTCTTTTTCTCACCTTGAAGTAATTAGATCACACATAGATAGATGAAGGGGAGAGGATGACATATTTTCTTATGGTTGGGGTAAAAATCAACTCCCCTCTCTATATATAGATATAGAGAGGTCCCCAATCTCTATCTTATGCTAAGTCTAATTAGGTCCCACACTTTTAGACTTTTAAATATTTAAAATTCTAAACTTAGTGTCTCACACAAAATAGATTTTAAATATTTTAATTACAAATAACTCCACCAAATATTTGTAACTGAACCCTCCATAAAGTGTGGATATTTAAAAGGAACCCTTCCACTGTTATTACCGCAATTAAATCCCTCCACTATTTTTCGACGTTCGTAAACGTCCCTGGCTTTACTTGTCAGTGCCTAGGGTGAATTTACATATTCTGACCCTGACCATCACCCATGCAATAGTTCCTAATGATCTAATAAATCTCCTAAACAATTTCGGAGACTACTGGCCAGTCTAGATCATCAAAACCTACAAGGTGATTCAGGTGAATGTCATTTCATGTGGACTCCTTATTGAACTAACTTATTCCTACTATGGAATAAATGACCATCCATCTTACTCAGAATATTGGATCACGTTTTCGTTTCTGACCTCACTGATTAGCAAAACAAAACGGCCACTACTCTCATGTAGGTTATATGTTAATCCTCAGAATTAAGGACCAGTTACTATAACAGTAATTTTGATGATGATTATTGTTAACTGACAACAAACAATGATAATCATCCTTTGACCTGTTCAATGTAATTTAATTACATTAACACATTGGATTAGGAGTCAACACTCCGGTGATGGAGATACATCACATTATATAACATAATCATCCTTTATGTTATAGTCTTAAAATAGAGTACGAACCAACATTGATGAATTAAACCTCTCCTTGTATGAACATACTTCATGCAATTAATTCATTTTGTTACATTATACTCACTATATATGCATGTTAGACAGAATTAATAAACCATTTATTAAACTCATAAATGTCGTAAACATTATTTTTAGGGCATAACCCCAACAAAAGAGACTCATAAAAACACTTTTAGGGTCAAAAGGTCAGTAGGTATCGATACTCCCTCAGTGGGTATCAATACCCACTGCACATTATGCATGGGCGGTATCGATACCCTTCAGAGGGGGTATTGATACTAGCCCCATCTGTTCGCTGGTATCGATACCATCTATATGTGTATCGATACCCTCTGAGTTTTCTCGCGATTTTGGGTTTTGTTCTTTAATAAAACTTCGAGGAAACATGGTTTTTCTCACCTGCAACCTTAGGGAATCATATATCCATCAAATATTCATAGATTCCATACATTCTAACCATTAGAAAAATGCACACATCATTCAATCATAGATTACTTGCATTCTTCATGTAGTTAACATATAAACAACATATAAACTAGGTTTTCATGCATTCAATCATTAAGAAAGTATGCCAACATCATAGAAAACCTAAGTCTACACCAAAAGAGCAAGTTACTACTTGCTTCAAATCACCAAAGAAGTTGAATCCCAAGGAAGAAGAAGAAGAAGAAGAAGAAGAAGAAGAAGAATCTCTACGCTATCTCTTACGAACGCGATCACTGCAAACTCTACTTCTCAAACCCTGGGTTCTCATTCAAGAAGTTCTCTCTCTCTCTTTCTTGCCCTAGCCGATTTACCTTCTCTCTCTCTCACTTCCTCTCTAAAAATCGATGGAATTAAAAGGGGTTTAATTGGGTTAGTTAATATTTATAATTAATATAAACTCAACCCTACTACAACTCTAACAGGGTGCCCTTAATAAAAGTGGCTGCCCCCAAATATTAGTAATTTAAATTAAAAGGGTATTACAAAATAATCATAGTAATTACTGCTATTGTAATTGGTTCTTAATCCTGAAAATTAACATATAACCTACATGAGAGTAATGACTATTTTGTTTTGCTAATCAGTGAGGTTAGAAACGAAATCGTGATCCAATTTTCTAAGGAAGATGGATGGTCATTTATTCCATAAAAGGAATAAGTTAATTCAATAAGGAATCCAGATGAAATGACGTTCACGTGAATCACATTGCAAGATCCGTTAATCTAGACTAGCCAGTGATCTCCCAAATTATTTGGGAGATTATTAGATCATAGGAGTTAATGCATGTATGGGTGATGGTCAGGGTCAAAATATGTCAATGTACCCTAGGTACTGACAAATATATAAATATTAAGCCAGGGACATTTACGAACGTTGGTAAAGAGTGGTAAGACTTAATTACAGTAATAACAATGGAAGAGTTCTTTTATAATATCCACATTTTATTGAGGGTTCAGTTACAAATATTTGGTGGAGTTATTTATAATTAAAAAATTTAGTAATTCTATTTTGTGTGAGATATTAAAGTTGAAATATCAAATATTTAAAAAGTCTAAAAGTGTGGGACCCAACAGAAACCTATTTAGACTTAGCATCTAAAAGGGATTGGGGACTTCTCTATATTTAAATAGAAAGTGGCGTCCTACACTACCTACACAAGTGAAAAACATCACCCCCTCCCCTTCCCTGTTTCTGTGTATTCTAATTACTTCAACTTGAGAGAAAAAAAAACCCCAGTTTTTGGGTTCCAAAGTTCGCAGTAACATCCTGCAGGAATAAAAAGTCAATTTTTAAGGCACTTCGGAGAAGAATTGAAGGTCGACTATTTCTAGAAAAGTTGTAGAAAATTAATTTTCTTATAGAATGTAGGTATAATATAGGAGAAACGGATTAACGAGCAGAACGTTATGGCTAAAATACTCTAGCAGAGTTGTCTTAAGTTCTCGGCGGAGATTAATGTAGTTGACGATCCATCCAGTAGATTTGTTCGTGGGATCGTGTTCTTCTAAAAGAAAGGTTTTGGGGATTCAGTTCACACTACAAAGGTATACTATTCTATCCTTCTCTACAAGATCCCATTAATGGTTAGACGTACTTAAAGGAATCAGTTTAGTTTTCGAAACCCTAATTTTTTCGTTGTGTTTTTAAACATGATATAATCGATTCCCAACAGTATTCACTCTAAAAATAATTAAGAAGACTAATGCTAAAGAAAAATCCCAAGAATTATATAGAACTGCTCCTAATTCTCTTTCCCTTCTCTAACGTTTCTCTTTTGATTGCTCTTCCAATTTTTTTGATTGCTCTCACAATTTTTCTGATGCCTAGGATGTGGAATTGGGCTTCTATTTATAGGCTTTTAGAATAATGTAATCCGTAGGATCTAATTCTAATATAGGGCCCAAAATTAACCCTAAAGGATAACACTTATCAACAGTTACTTGATTAGCAAGTAAAAGAAGCTAAGATTATCAAAATTAGAGTTTTTTTAAAGAATAAACCAAATCCCGTTTTTTACTTTACTTGATAAATATCACTTTATAAAATGTCTAAAAAGCCCTTAAAACCTTTAAAAAATATTTTTAAATGTATGTACTACCTATAAGGGGCATTTCGGACCCATAAAAATACTTAAAAAGTGAGTTTTATGCTCTCAAAAATAGCCTTAAAAATTAATAACGAATTTTACACTAAATATATTTATTTATTTAGGCTTGGACTATTTCTAGTTCTATTTTGGGCTCTTTCTTTTTTTCTTGGACTTACTTACTTATTTAGACAATTTTGAGTATTCTGCACACTTTTTGAAACAATCTCCTGGCATATGGATGTACAAAAATGGAGTGTCAACAGTTCCCCCTCTTTGCCAGAGGTTGCATGCAACTGAATGGTAAAGCTAGATACTAAATTTTTGCGCACCATAAAAGGATGAAAATCTTTTTGAATTTGAATCGCTTTCATGCTGTAAAATATTTTAATTTTGATAAAATTTTGCAAAATACTTTACATTGGATACGACCCTTTGCAACTTACTCCGATCATGGAATGTATGTTAACTTGGATGCGACCCTTTGCGACTTACACCAATAAAGTAAAACTTATTTTTAAAGATGATTTTAAAAAAGTTATGCATTATAGCGATTCAGTTTTTTCAAAATTATTTTTTCAATAAAATTTTGGCCAAGTTTATTTGCATTTGTCTTCTTTAATTAGTCATGGAGAAAATGCAGATATTACCTCTTCAATCTTTTCCTAATCTTCTTTTTTCAGCTTTCCTACTTTTTTTGAATGGAGAATCTTCCTCGCTGAGACTTTGAATCTGATTGATGCTTTTCAATCTTTTCCTAATCTTCTTTCTTTAATGATGCTTTTGCATTCACATGCTCTTGATGAGACTTTGAATCTGATTGATGTTTTTCACTTTGCAGCTCTCTTCTTTCTTTTTCTTTTTTTCTTCTTTTTGCCCTTTTAGCTCTTTTCTTAGATTCTTCTTCCATAGCTCGACCTCGATTGCGAGATAGTGTTGGTCATCAACATCTTGAACACAGTGCCAAAGCCGTCATCTTTTTTCTTTTCATCAATCCTGTTGAACACCAAGCAACAAAGTTATTTTCTTTTCTTTTTTTTCTTTTTTTTAAGGGAAAACCACTTAGTTTTGTGGAATTTGCCTCAGATCCTACTTATTTTTTCCATCATGCGGTGCACAACTTTATACTGTAAGTTCTTATCATCGGCTTCCCTAACAAACTTTTTTTTTTCTTTTTTGAAATTCATTTTGAAAACACGATTAAACTAGAAAAATATAAAATTATAAAGAAAGTTGTACAATACTTAATTGAGTGTAGACTTAGGTATTCAGAATGCCCCAAATGAGTTGGCAATGAATGGTACACCATTACCTCACCTTGGAATATTTCGAGTAGACATACCCTTAATTTTTGGATCGCACCTATTTTGTCATTCTGAGACAACCATTAGTTTTTTATTTTGTTGCCTTCTCAACTTAGGATTTCTTTCTCAACGCAGGATTTCTTTGATTGGCATGTTGATGCGATCGATTCATCATCTTCATCTTTTGGTTCTTTCCACTTTGGAATTAAGACCGCTCAAATGCTGACCAAGTTTTCCTAAGTCTTTTTTCACTACATTTCTTTCTTCTCTTTTTTTTTTTCTATTAAGATTCACCATTTTCCTCTTTCACTAATGAGATTCGTTGCTCACAGGATTCAGATAGGACTTTCTTAGGTTGTAATGGGGCTTAAGATCTGCTAAAAAGGATGGTAAAAGGCTCAAATTTAACTTATGTGTTTCTCTCTCTTTTTTAATAATCACACAACATTCATAAACTGAATTTTTATGGGAATTTTGTTTTTTTTTTGTAAATCTTCCAAGGAAGTATTTGCCCCAAGTTTGGATATTTGACATCTTTACCCCTCTAACTTAGTATGAAGTTGTGTTTTTTTTCTTTTGGATGGGAGAGAGAGAGAGTTATGCATTTGGTTACAAATGAAAGGCATAAGCTCAAAAGTGGTTGACTAAGGATAAATGGAACTATTAGGACTTTTTCTAAGAATTGGCTGCCAAAGATGGCCTCTCTTAGTGAATCTCTGTCGACTTTCGTTGACCATTATTTAAGAGTTAAGTTGCTTACCTTATGTGTAGTATTTTTTTGAGTTGATCAGCATTTGTCAGCCTCTGATGGGTTTCACTGTCTAAATCTGTCAATTGGACGACAAATTCAAGTAGAATTTTCTTGATAATATACAGTCCTTCCCAGTTTGGCTTGAATTTTCCTCCTAGGTCAAAGTGTTGGACTAGTCTGATTACTTTAAGTACAAAATCTTATTCCTTAAGTTATGTGCTTTTTGAGTCGATCAAATAATTTCTTAAGACCTAGTAAATGCTTTTTCTTTTTTTTTTATTTGCCAATCATGCCGTTTACGTACACTTCCAACTTTTTATGTATCGTATCATAAAAAGTGTAATCATTGCCCTTTGATATGTTGCTCCAGCGTTCTTGAGGCCGAATGGCATCACTTTATAGCAAAAAGTGCCCCAAGGTGTGATGAATGATGTCTTCTCCCTATCTTCTTCCACCATTTTAATTTGATTATATCTTGAAAATCCATCCATAAAGGATAGCAAACCATAGCTTGCTGCATTTTCAACCAGGATGTTAATGTGGGAGAGAAAAATCGTCTTTAGGACTTGCTTTGTTTAGATTTCGATAGTTTGTGCACATTCAAACCTTGTCATCTTTCTTCGGGACTAGCACGATGTTGGCCAGCCATTCTAGATAATTTGTGACCATTAGGAATCCTACCTGATAACCACAAATATACTACACTTAGTCCCTCAATATTATATAAGTTTGTCATTTATTTTATTCAATTTTAATTAATTAGTGTATTTTAATTTATGTGTAAGTATTTTGTGGAGACCAAGAAAATACATATTATGGGTCCCACGTGTGCTCCAATTATGAGCAAGGTTTGAGAAAAACCCGATTCAAGCCCACTCCAACTTGAAGAAAAGCCGAAATACTTAATTTCAGCCAATGGAGGACATGTTTCAAGTTACTTATATTACATCCCGATGTACTAATCAGAAGCCACTTGGGTATTAAAAGTACAAACACGTTCCTTATATGATTTGGGTTATTAGTTATAGTTGGTGTTGCATGGTATATCAATTTTGACGTACCAAAACAAATTGTTAACAAAACCAAGTTCGTGGACCCCACCCCACGTAATTATTGTAATGCCCCACCCTCACATTTCAGGTTTGCAGCCCTTACTCAATGAGAACTAGGCATTCCGGCGGAACCATTAACAACCCGTTGCTCTAGGGTGTATGCGTTACACCAAGTTAACAGGAAGCTTGCACTCATATTCAAAACATAAGTAAAATAAAGCTGAATATAAACTTTATTAACTTAAAGATAAACTGTCATATGAACAAATGAATGAACGAAATATTTTCAAAGAATGGTGAACCAAACATATGTCTAAACTCAATTAAACTTGATTAAAAGAATTATTAATGTCTTCACAGAAATCTAGGAAACTCCGAAGACTTATTCCTGAACTACGAACATCACCACTACTGATTATTCGTCTGTTGACCTGGACCTAAAAAGATTAATGGTGCTAGGTCAAAACCTAGCCAGCAAGTTTACTAGTTCCCCTGGCTTAGATTCGGGATAACCATTTGCTTCACAAGAGTAAGTGTATTAATATATATACACGATATGTCTTGAGATAAGGTAAACATGCATAACAAGACAAACGATTTACAGATTTCATGGCTGTTGTGTTTTATGATCTTCAGTTAAGATTAAGTTATCGCAACAAGTAGTGCTCTCTAGTTACTACCCATGTTTCACCCGTCCTTGTAGTTCACTCAAGATACTGGCCGTGCACCACGTGAATCCGATGAACTGCCTCGAAATCCATCCTCCGAACATTGGTAACCCTGTCGGCGTTACTTACGTATCAAGTGATTCCGTAGACCTCATTGACGAGTCCATATACCTCGCTTAGAGAGGACCAGGCCTATATAGGACCTAAACTATGTTTGCACGCAAGCCAAAAAAATTATTTAAGCACACATCAAGCTTATGGAGGTTTCATTCGCATGTTTTATGTGTCCACAAGTATTCATCATCATGGAAATAGTTAACACAAGTCTAAGTATGCATTAGATGCGTACAGATTCATAACTTCATAAGCATACATGTTAATCATCATAACCACACTTAATCATGACACTACCATTAAAAGAACACAAGATTTCCTGTTTACAAACCTTAAAGTATCGATACCAACCCTATTGGTATCGATACTTGCACTGGTATCGATACCAATATGGTTGGTATCGATACTGGCCTTACCTGGAACTCCAGGTGCAGCTGGTATCGATACCTGCCCTAGTATCGATATTCCCTGAGCCTGTATCGATACTGGCACCATCTGTCGAATAGATTCAAGCCAGTATCGATAACTGCTCTATTAGTATCGATACCCCCTGGGTTATTTCGCGATTTTTGAGTTTGCTAAGTTTGAAAACGCCGCGAATATTTGGGTTTAATCCCTTCTAACATTAGAGTAACCTATATGCATCATATATACATAGATATCTTGTCTTTAAACCTCCGAAATGCATACCCTCAATATACGATCATAGATTGCATATATTCATTCATGGTGTTACATATAACCAATATCAAACTGAATTTTCATGCATTCAATCATAAAGAAAGAACCGAAACAACATGGAAACCTAAGTCTACACCAAAGGAGCAAGTTATTACTTACCTTAAATCGGAATCGACTCCGCAACGCAAGGAAGAAGAAGAAGAACTCTGCAACACGAGTCTGCGCCCTTCTCTTTCTCACACACTTGATCCCTGCGATCTCTCCTTCTCAAATCCCTGGGTTCTCCTTCTCAAAGTCGGTTCTTTCTCTCTCTCTCGCTTGATCGATCAGAATAAGAGGGATTTTGGGTTTAGAGTTTGTATTTATATCTATAATAAACCAAAACTTACTAAAACTCAAACAGGGTGCCCTTAGTAAAAGTTGGCTGGCCCTAACATTAGTATCTTAATTTTAAAGGGTATTACAATCTACCCCCCTAAAAGAGGATTTCATCCTCGAAATCGCACATACCTCTTCAAAAAGGTCCGGGTAACTCGCGCGCATATCTTCTTCTCTCTCCCACATGGCCTCACGCTCATCGTGATGATGCCACTGCACTTTCACCCAAGGTATTGACCTTGACCTAAGCTTTTGTTCCTTGTACTCAAGAATCCTATATGGCTTCTCTACATAAGTTGCTCCTGGCTGCAATTCTAACTCGTGGAAATCGACTACTGCTGGGTGATCCTCGTCTCTGAGATGCTTCCGAAGCATAGACACATGGAAGACATCATGAACTCCTGCAAACTGGTCTGGTAAAGCTAACCGGTAAGCTACTTTTCCTACTCTCTCTAGGATAGGAAAAGGTCCGACGAAACGCGGTGTTAACTTCCCTTTCTTACCAAAACGAAGAACACCCTTCATCAGTGATACCTTCAGTAGCACTTGATCACCTACCTCAAACTCGAGTTCCCTATGCCTCTGATCGGCGTAACTTTTTTGACAACTCTGAGCTACTCGCATACGCTCCCTGATTAAGGCTATTTTCTCAATAGTCTGCTAAACAGTTTCTGATCTTGGAAGTTTCGACTCTCCAACTTCTGCCCAACATACTGGAGATCTGCAAGGTCTGCCATACAATGCTTCAAATGGTGCCATCCCGATGCTGGTTTGGTAATTGTTATTGTAGGCAAACTCAACAAGCGATAATAAATCCTCCCAATTACCCTTGAAGTCTAGAACTACACAACGGAGTATATCTTCCAACACTTGAATAACTCTCTCCGTCTGTCCATCCGTTTGAGGATGAAAAGCCGTGCTAAAATCAAGCTACGTCCCCATGGCTTCTTGAAAAGCACTCCAATACTTCGAGGTGAACGAAGTATCCCGATCCGATACCACTGAAACTGGAACTCCGTGATATCGAACTATCTCCTTCACATACAACGTAGCTAACTGCTCTGCGGTGTATGTCTTCTTGACTGGCACGAAGTGTGCACACTTGGTCAGTCTGTCCACGATCACCCAAATGGATTTGTTTCCCTTCCTAGTCTTGGGTAATCCGTCGATAAAATTTATAGATATATTCTCCCAATTCCACTCGGGTATATCTAAGAACTGCAAGGTACCCGCTGGTTTCCGATGCTCTGCCTTTACCTGCTGACAAGTAAAACACGTTTGAACGAACTCTGCTACGCTTCGCTTCATTCCTGCCCACCAGAAATGCCGCTTGAGATCCCGATACATCTTGTTCTCTCCGGGATATATAGTGTACTTACTACGGTGTGCCTCGTTCAACATGTTCCTCCTCAGCTCAGATTTCTCTTGTACACACAAGCGACCCTTGAACCTCAAGCCACCGTCTTCCCCTACAACCATGTCTGTGATTTTTCCTTATTGGAGACCTGTAACTTTGTCACGGCACCAATGATCGTTTCTTTGCTCACTGATGATTTGGCTTATTAGAGCAGGTTGAATGACTACACTACCCAACAACAATTGTCTCTGCTCACGAGTTGCCAAATCGAAGTCATACTCCAAAGCTGTCTCCAATTGTCGCCACTGCTGGACCATCATAGTCGCCACTATGCCCCTAGGCTGCCTACTTAGAGCATCTGCCACCACGTTGGCCTTTCCTGGATGATACTGTAATTGAAAATCATAGTCCTTCAGTTATTCCAACCATCTTCACTGCCTCATATTCAGCTCCTTCTACGAAAATCAGTATTCGAGACTCTTGTGATCCGAAAAGAGCTCAAACCTTTCACCTATCAAGTAGTGTCTCCAAATCTTAAGTGCAAAAACTCAAGGTCATAAGTCAGATAGTTGTGCTCATTTATCCTCAACTGTCTCGAAGCATAAGCAACCACTCGGTTGTTCTGTATTAAAACACATCCCAGTCCTTGATGCAATGCAGCGGTAAACACCACGAGTCCAGTTCTACTTTTCGGTATGATCAAAACTGGGACTGTCGTCAACTTTTCCTTCAGTTCTTGAAACGCTTGCTCATACTTGTCATCCCACTTGAATGGA
The DNA here is from genome assembly GCA_002174775.1 of Macleaya cordata. Lineage (NCBI taxonomy): Eukaryota > Viridiplantae > Streptophyta > Magnoliopsida > Ranunculales > Papaveraceae > Macleaya > Macleaya cordata. The sequence goes on from MVGT01002055.1 coordinate 31,899, forward strand.
ACGTCCTTCTTAGTGAGATTAGTCAAAGGGCCTGCTATCCGCGAAAAATCCTTCGATAAACCACCTATAGTACCCAGCCAAACCCAAGAAACTTCGAACCTCCGTCACTGTAGTGGGTTGGCGCCACTCCAATACAACCTGAACCTTGGAGGGATCCACTGTCACTCCCACTCCTGATACGTGTCCTAAGAACTTTACCTCTTATTGCCAAAATTGGCATTTCTCGAATTTAGCATACAACTGGTGCTCTCGTAAAGTCTGAAGCACTCTAGCAAATGAATCTCGTGGTCTTCTCATTTTTTGGAGTAAATTAGAATGTAATCAATGAAGACAATCACGAACTGATGCAAGAAGTCTCTGAAAACCCGATTCATTAGATCCATAAACACTGCTGGTGCATTGGTAACCCCAAACGACATTACCAAGAACTCGTAAGACCCATATCTCGTCAGAAATGCAGTCTTGGGAATGTCCTGCTCTCGGACCCTAAGCTGGTGATAACCTAACCTTAAGTCTATCTTAGAGAACCATTATACTCCCTTAAGTTGGTCAAACAGATCATCTATCCTAGGCAAAGGATACTTATTCCTTACCGTAACCTTCTTCAGTTCCCGGTAGTCTATACATAGTCTCATAGACCCATCTTATATTTTAACAAAAAGAACTGGTGTGCCCCAAGGTGACGAACTACGACCTATGAAACCCTGAGCCAAAAGCTGGCTATCTGGTTCTTCAATTTTTTCATCTCTATTGGAGCCATCTGATAAGGTGTCTTTGCAATCGGTTTTGTGCCCGGAACCAGCTCCAAACAGAAGTCTATCTCTCTGTGAGGTGGTAACCCTGGGACCTCGCCAAATACATCGCAGTATTCGCGCACCACAAGAGTCGATTCAAGCCATCTACCTTCAACCGGATGCTCTAACATATCCACAAAGTACAGGTGTGTCTTATCAAGACCACATGTTTGCGACAACGGCAGCACGTACGTCGTTTCCTCTGGTATGAAAAATGTTACTGTTTTCGCGTAACAGTCCAACTTTGCATGGTATGCAGCAAGCCAATCCATGCCTAGTATCACATTAAAGCCTTCTAGACCTAACACAAAAAAGATCTAAGGCGAAGTCTAGTTTTCCCAAACTAATAACATAACCCTTACAAACTAGTTCTACTAGTACTGTCCTCCCCATAGGTGACATAACAGAGAAAAGGTTATCACACTTTTCTGGCCAAAGTGTCAGGTGTCCAAGAATATACGTGATATGAAGGAATGTGAAGCTTCAGAATGAAAACGGATTCGGCTAGGGCAGTATGAATTAGGAACGTACCTTCCACCATTCCCTCCGGCGCTCTCGCATCCCTAGGAACTACAGCATAGACTCTACCCTGAGGCTGTCCTTGTTGTTGTCCCTACTGTTGTCTCTCTTGATTAGGCACGGGTTGTGGTTGAGCTTGACCTTGTCCGTTCTGCCTCGGCTATTGATTCTGCCTAGCCCCTGGTGTCCCATTGCGTTGCGGGCAATCCGCTGCTCTGTGACCCACCTCTCCACAAGTATAACAAGGACCTCTAATTGGTTGTTTATTTTGCCCTTCAGTTTTCAGTGCTTCGGGCTATGCAAGAACTACCACACTAGTGTTCTTCTCTTCAGTTTTCTGTCTCTTCCAGTTACCCCGGTTGTCACGGTTTTTTCCTTGCTGTCTTTGACCATTCTTCTGATCACGTTTATCAGCTGACCTGGTCTCAGCTTTCTCACTCCTCTTCCGGCGTGCCTCTTGGATTTCCTGACTTGGCAAATATATAAAAGCTCGGCTGCCCAATGATATGCCTAGAGATCTGTCAGTTTAATCCCCTCAGAAACTTCTGTATCTTACTCTGCTCAGTAGGAATAAGACTAGGTGTATACAAAGCTAATCTGGAGAACTCTCTCTCATACTCGACTACTATTTGGTCGTCTTTCTGTCTCAAATCTTGGAAATCCTTCTCCATCACCATTCATGCACTTTGAGGAAAATATTAGTCAAAGAACATCACTTGAAACTGCTGCCAAGTTAGGGTGGTAATATCCAGATCCTGATAATGAGACTCCCACCAATCCAAGGCGTCATCTACAAGTTGGAAAGCCGCAAACCTCTCCTTATATTCTTCTAGACACTCAAAAGTACGGAACGTCTTTTCCAACTCCTTGATCCACTGATGAGCCACTAATAGATCTGTAGAACCCTCAAAAGTACGGAACATCACCGTTGTTCCTCCGAGCACCCCTACCTCCACGCCGACCATCTCTACCTCTTCCTCGCCTCCTAGACATAATTTTGAGACACAAGAAAAAGAGGATAAGAAACAAAACTAAGTCTATCGCTATCCAGGCCAAAACACAAGCAAATAACAAGCAAGGCAATTCGTTCAAGTGCACGCTTAGGTTTTGTGCCTAACGTGTCACACACAACATCTTAACTCATTTTACTCCCTCTAGGACTTTGAACCTGAGTCTTTGATACCAACTGTAATGTCCCGCCCTCACATTTCAGGTCTGCAGCCTTTACTCAATGAGAACTAGGCATTTCTGCAGAACCATTAACAACCTGTTTCTCTAGGGTGTACGCGTTACACCAAGCTAATAGGAGGCTTGCACTCACATTCAAAACACAAGTAAAATAAAGCTGAATATAAACTTTATTAACTTAAGGATAAACTGTCATATGACTAAATGAAAGAACGAAATATTCTCAAAGAATAGCGGACCAAATATATGTCCAAACTCAACTAAACCTGATTAAAAGAATAATTAATGTCTTCACAAAAATCTAGGAAACTCAGAAGACTTATTTTCGAACTACGAACATCACCGCTACTGATTATTCGTATGCTGACCTAGACCTGAAAAGATTAATGGTGCTAGGTCAAAACCTAGCCACCAAGTTCACTAGTTCCCCTGGCTTAGATTCGGGATAACCATATGCTTCACAAGAGTAAGTGTATAAATATATATACATGATATGTCTTGAGATAAGGTAAACATGCATAACAATACAAATGATTTACAGATTTCATGGCTGTTGTATTTTATGATCTTCAGTTAAGATTACGTTATCGAAACAAGTAGTGCTCTTTAGTTACTACCCATGTTTCACCCGTCCCTGTAGTTCACTCGAGACACTGGTCATGCGCCACATAAATCCAATGAATCGCCTCGAAATCCATCCCCCGAACACTGGTAACCCTGTCGGCGTTACTTACAAGGCAAGTGATTCCGTAGACCTCACTTGGCGATTCCGTAGACCTCGCTTGGAGAGGACTAGGCCTATACAGGACCTAAACTATGTTTACACACGTGCCATACAAACAAGTTTATGCATACATCAAGCTTATAGAGGTTTCATTCGCATGTTTTACATGTCCACAAGTATTCATCATTATGGGAATAGTTGACACAAGTCTAAGTATGCATTAGATGCGTACAGATTTATAACTTCATAAGAATACATATTAATCATCGTAACCACACTTAATCATGACACTACCATTAACCGAACACAAGATTTCCCATTTACAAACCTTTAAGTATCGATACCAACCCTATTAGTATCGATACTTGCACTGGTATCGATACCAACATGGTTGGTATCGATACTGGCCTTACTTAGAACTCCAGGTGCGGCTGGTATCGATACCAGCCATGGTGGGTATCGATACCTGCCTTGGTATCGATACTCCCTGAGCTTGTATCGATACTGGCACCATCTGTCGAACAGATTCAAGCCAGTATTGATACCTGCTCTATTGGTATCGATACCCCCTGGGTTATTTCGTGATTTTCGAGTTTGCTAACTTTGAAAACTCTGCGATTATTTGGGTTTCATCCCTCCTAACGTTAGAGTAGCCTATATGCATCATATATACATAGTTATCTTATCTTCAAACCTTCAAAAAGCATACCCTCAATATACGATCATAGATTGCATGCATTCATTCATGGTGTTACATATAACCAATATCAAACTGAATTTTCATGCATTCAATCATAAAGAAAGCACCGTAACAACATGGAAACGTAAGTCTACACCAAAGGAGCAAGTTATTACTTGCCTTAAATCGGAATCGACTCCGCAACGTAAGGAAGAAGAAGAAGAACTCTGCAACATGAGTCTGCGCCCTTCTCTTTCTCACGCACTCGATCCCTGCGATCTCTCCTTCTCAAAACCCTGGGTTCTCCTTCTCTAAGTCGGCTCTTCCTCTCTCTCTCTCTCTCTCACTTGTTTGATCAGAATAAGAGGGATTTTGGGTTTAGAGTTTGTATTTATTTCTATAATAAACCAAAACTTACTAAAACTTAAACAGGGTGCCCTTAGTAAAAGTGGATTGCCCCCAACATTAGTATCTTAATTTAAAAGGGTATTACAATTATAATTAAAACCTCCCTTATTCTCTACTACCCAGCTACGTTGCTCTCTCCTCTCCAATTAGAAAATAATTTGTTATGTAGACCCCACCTATTATAACCTAATCAGTCATCAATTAAAAATATCTCTAATTGGAATTCAAGAAGAAATGGGAAACCCAATAAAGAACCGTGGGTTATTTTGGGTCGGTGAATTTTGTTTTGGTTATAAAAAGGGAGCAGTAAGCAGCAACCAAGGGAGAAAAGGAGCACCAGCGTGGAGGAAAAATAATGTGAAGAGCAGGAGAGAACGAGAAGAGCGTACAAAAAAGAGAGGAGGAAGAAGAAGCCGACGACACAAACCAGTAATTTTTCTTCTTTTTCTTCTTATTAATTTTAAATAGAATCACTTGAACCCATGAGGTTCTAACTTTATTGTTGGGGTGAAGGGATGAATTTGTAGGGTTTAATTTTATATATGTTCTTGAAAAAATATTTGGACCATTAGTTTAATTGAAGTCTGTTTCTTTCTCTTTATTGATTTATATTCTAGTTATTTCTTTCATGTTATTTGTCATGCAAATTTCATAGTTGGATTATTAGTTGATAATTACAATGGCCTATTTTAATTGCATTAAGTATTATTCTTTGACTAAATATGTTATGCATATTTAGTACTTAGAAAATCGATCGTGTGCCAAGAGCAAACTTATCTTTTTGAGATTTAATTTTTAGAGTTTTTATCGTAAAATCATCAGGAAAGTAGTAGACAGAGGTACTATCGTACTACCCACAAAAATCATATATTTTTTGATAGAATATAAAGAGAATAAATTTTACAAGGGATTCCTAGATCCTTAACACTTTAATTAATTGGTTAGTTTTCATACTTTAGGTTTGCTTTCATTATTTTCAAAATACAGCTTTCTTAAAAAAATTAATTCTTTCTTGATTAGTTAACTCATAATATTAATTAGTGTGTTTTTATTTCACTCCTCCTGGGATCGACCTGTATTTGATGATAACTGCACCATAGATACTGTGCACTTGCAGTTTTAATTGAATAGAGTTTTTCAAACGTAACAAGTTTTTGGCGCCGTTGGCGGGGAGTGTTAACGGAATACCCTAATCAGTATTATTAATTTTCTAATCGTAGACTTAGGTTTTTCAGTTTTATTTAATTAGGGTTTTATATTAAAAAAATCCTTTTTCTTTCAGTATTATTTCTAGGAATTTCTTATTTTAGTAGTTTAGATTTTGTATTTCTATTTTACGTGTTTTATTCTCTTGTTGGTCTCTGCAGGTTCCACGAAGAAAGAAAAAGAGAAAAAATAGAAGGACAAAAAGGAAACAACAAGACTAGAAAAACAAGTTATTTTTAAGAATTTTATTTTATTTTTAGAATAACTATATTTAGGGTTGCATAAGGACTTTGTAATAAATTTTAATTAAGTTTTGACTCTGAAAATCAGAGCACAAGTTGTAAACAAGGAAGGAAAACAAGTACGATCTTATCTCGGCCCCTCGGGATAATACACTAACACAGGAGTTAGTGGCCTGAGTTGACTCAACTGGTTCGTCCCCCGTCCTGAACGGGAGGTAAGATTCGATCAACCTGTGAATCCCCTACCAATAGGTTTTATGGATGCCTTTCTATGCATAATTACTTGCGAATTGAAAATAGTTTACTGCTTTTCTTAGTAAAGGGCACATCGAACCTAAAAAGGTAAGAATCTAGATTTCATTACCGGATTTCTTATGCCCGACCAGGAAAACCTAAACTTAACACGATCCTAAGCCTAAAATTTTGACTAGCAAGAAGACCCCTAGGGTTTCGAGCTCTTAGGACAATCTTTTTATGGGAATAACAACTTCTTTGTTTACTTGACAAACTATCAAGGAAAGCTAGCGATTAAGGAAAGTTCTGATAAAATGGGCACCCTGAGAAAGGGGAATGTTTCCTAAGCAAGACAATGTCCAAAGCTTTTCAAGCTTACTGTTCGAAGTGGGAACTTACCTAATCGGGTTGCTTTGATAGAGTTTGCTAGGTTAGCAATGGAAGATTGCCTTTGAAGAGAATATGAGCTAGTCTAGAAAAGAAAGAGAAGACTCCAAGAAACATTTTTCAAGGATCTTGCTCTCAAATTTAGGTGAGCCATCCTGCGTTGCTTGCTAGAAAGCTAGGGTTGCTTGGTTTGTCAGTGATGATTGTGTAGTGCATGCGTGCTTGGAAACGAATTGGTAATCATGTCGAGCGAAACGATCTCTACAATCTAAGTCCTCTTCCATCTACTTTTGTTGGGAAATTTTTTCTTTTCTTTGAAATGGTTGAAGGCAATGAAGCAAATGTCGAGAATCGAGTGCTAATAAATGCTCTTGCTCGAACTTCATGGGATTGTATATACCCGACTGGGATAATGCACCTCCAGAAGTTAGAATACCAAACTGTACTGGTAATTTTGAGTTCAAACCAGGAACAATTGAATCACTTCCCAAATTTAAAGGGACTAATAATGAAAATCCTTATATCCATGTCAGAAACTTCAAAGAGATTTGTGGTACAATGCGTCCAAAGGGTATAATTGATGAAGCCCTAAGACTTCGTCTCTTTCCATTTCCTCTTAAAGATAAGGCTAAAGATTGGTATTACTCAATTCCTCCAGGGTCTGTTAGAACATGGGTCACACTTACTGAGATTTTGATTAAGAGATTTTATCCTCATCATAAAATCTCATCTGTTCTTCACCACCTACAAACCTTTACGCAAAAAGTTGGCGAAAGCCTTTATAGTTACATAGAAAGGTTTCGTGACCTACAATATCAATGTCCTCATCACAGGTTTCCAAAGTCACACTTGGCACAGATCCTCTACGAAGGTCTAGATAATGAGTCTCGGGTTCAAATCGAAACAATGAGAGGAGGGGATTTTACTCTAAAAGACCCTGAGAAAGCTAAACAGTGGGATTCAATGATACAACTAGAACCTAGTAGGAACTCTTTCAATAGAGGAGGTATTCATTGAGTTGACACTAGTGTTGAAACTGATGCAAAACTAGCCACTGTTATTAGGCGCCTAGAAGCTTTAGAAATGAATCTTCTTAGGAAGCCAGAAACAATGGAGAGACACATGCCTAATCAAGTTAGGAGTTGTGGGAATGAAACCCGCACCTTTCCATGTACCATTTGCGGTGACCCCATAGTGGACCTAGTTGCACATGAATCTATAGGCAAGAATCTAGTGGTGAACAAGTCCAGGCAGTTTACAATAATCAAAATCCTTGGTATGAAAATAAGCAGAAATATGACCCTTTTTCGAACACTTATAATGCGGGTTGGAGAGATAATCCCAACTTTTCATGGACTAAGGGTCAACTCCAAGAGGGTCCATCTGAAAATCCCCCACCAGGTTTCTCCAAAGGATTTTCCACTCATCAACCTCAAGAACAGTTTCAGTGTCAACAAAAACTAACCACTCTCGAGGAGTCTCTAAAAGTGTTAATCTAGAATGCAATTCAGAGTAATCAAAAGTTTGACACTTTCATGTTGGCTACCCAACAATCCTTACAGACAAATGCACAAGCAATTGTGAATTTGGAAACTAAAATTAGTCAAATTTCTGCGAAATTAAATGATAGGAAGAAGGAAAAGTTTCTAAGTCAAACCCAACCAAACCCAAAGGGTACTTATGGGATAGGCATATCTAGTGGCCCACCTTTTGATCACGTTCAAGCCATTACTACCCTTAGGAGTGGTCGTGTAATTGACAACCATGTTATAGTGCCTGAGAAAAGAGAACAAGGTAAGAACTTAACTTCACCTATAACCCTAGTAGAGAATGAGTCTGATAAAAAAGAGAAGATTACACCTGAAATCACTTATGTTCCTCCAGCTCCTTTTCTACAAAGATTGTTGCCCCATAGGAAAAGAACCAATGCTAATGAGATCTTAGAGGTGTTCAAACAGGTTAAAATCAATATCCCAATTCTAGATGCCATTAAGCAGATCCCATCCTATGTAAAAGTTTTGAAAGATATGTGCACTGTGAAAGGAGGTTTAAATGTGCACAAGAAAGCTTTTCTTACTGAGCAAGTGAGTTCCACAATTACACGTAGGTCCCCTCCAAAATTCAAAGATCCTGGTTTTCCTACAATTTTATGTACTATAGGTAACCATAGGATTGAACATTCACTATTAGATTTAGGGGCCAGTGTGAATATTTGCCATATTCAGTATATGAATAGTTAGGACTTGGTGAGTTGTGACCCACTAGTGTTACCCTTCAACTTGCAGATAGGTTAATCAAAATCCCTAGAGGAGTGGTAAAGGATGTTCTTATACAGGTTGACAAATTTTACTATCAAATAGCTTTCATCATCTTAGACATCCAACCTGTGTCAAATCTTAGTGGGCAGATTCATGTTATCTAGGTCGTCCCTTCTTAGCTACCTCAAATGCCATTGTAGAAATTGAATTATGAAATTATCCTTTGGTAACATGAAGATGGAAGTGAATGTTTTCAACATTTCACGATCTCCCCCAGACTCGGACACCCATGAGTCTGCATGCATAATAAATGAAGTTATCCATAACTCTTTTCTACAGAATAGTTGTAAGGACCCTTTAGAGGCTTGTTTGGCTCATTTGGAGTAGATTTTAGTGAAGATTGTACCGTTAGTGAAATCAACTTTTTGTTAGATTCCACCCTTATTTTAGACACTAACAAATGGAAGTCCAAGGTAGAACCCCTTTTTCCATCTGGGTCCCAACTTGTTCCGTGGTTACAAAAGCACCCACCTTGGACCTTAAGCCATTACCTGATACTCTTTAGTATGCTTTTCTAAGTCCTTCTGATACTTTACCTGTTATTATTGCCTCTGATCTTAAATTAGAACAGGAAAGTAAGTTAATAAATATCCTTAGGGAACATAAGGCAGCTTTAGGGTGGACTATCGCTGATCTGAAAGGTATTAGTCCTACTGAGTGCACGCACCGAATCCATTTGGAAGTAAATGCAAAACCATCTCAGAAATGCAGCATAGACTGAACCCTAACACGAAAGAGGTTGTACTAGCTGAGGTGCAAAAATTATTAGATGTTGGTATCATTTGCCCAATTTCAGATAGTACTTGGGTCAGCCCTATTCAAATTGTACCCAAAAAGTCAGGAATCACTGTAGTTAAAAATGAGGACAATGAATTGATTCCCACTCGTTAGACCACCGGGTGGCGTGTCTGTATTGGCTACAGATAATTGAACATGGTCACGAGGAAGGATTATTTTCCTCTTTCCTTTATTGATCAAATGCTCGAACGTCTAGCTGGACATAGTCTCTACTGTTTCTTGGATAGTTATTCTGATTATAATCAAATCTCAATTGCCCCTAAGGATGAAGAGAATACTACTTTTACCTGTCCTTTTAACACTTTTGCCAATAGACGCATGCCATTTGGGTTGTGTAATGCACCTGCCACATTTCAACGATGCATGCTAAACATATTTTCTGATATGGTAGAATGGTTTTTTGAGGTGTTCATGGATGACTACTCTGTGTTTAGGTCATCCTTCGATGAGTGTCTACATCATCTCACTCTTGTATTGGTTAGATGTAAGGAGAAGAACCTTATTTTAAATTGGGAAAAATGTCACTTCATTGTTCGTTCAGGGATTGTTTTAGGATATGTCATTTCTACTAAAGGTATTGAAGTTGATAAGGCTAAAGTTGACTTAATAGCAAACTTTAAATTTCCACGCACTGTTAGGAAGATTAGGTCATTCTTAGGCCATACGGGGTTTTATCGACGTTTCATTAAGGACTTTAGTAAAATCTCTCGACCTCTATGCAATTTACTTGCAAAGGAAGTTACTTTTGTCTCTAATAATGCTTGTCTTGAAGCTTTTGAGAAGCTGAAATGTTTGTTGACTTCTGTCCCCCTCATCCAACTACCTGATTGGAGTGCCCCCTTTGAAATTATATGTGATGTCTCCGATTATGCGATTGGAGCTGTGTTGGGACAATGGTAAGACCTTGAATAATGCACAACTGAACTATTCGACTACTGAAAAAGAACTTATAGCAGTTGTGTTTTCTTTAGAAAAATTTAGACCCTACCTCATAGGATCTAAGATTATTATTTTCTCTGATCATGCTGCACTGAAATACCTTCTTTCTAAAAAAGATGTTAAACCAAGGTTAATTAGATGGATTTTACTGCTCCAAGAATTCGACTTAGAGATTCGGGACAAGAAAGGTTCCAAGAATGTTGTAGCAGACCACCTTTCTAGGATCATTTTCGAGTCTTCTGATGATGTCCAACCTATGCTTGAAGCATTCCCTAACGAACAACTCCTTGTTGTTTCCCAATTACCTTGGTATGATGATATTGTTAACTATCTTGTGACTGGCCAAATGCTTGAGCATTGGTCTAAACAGGATAAGTATTTTTGTAATCGATCTTTCGATGCCCTTCTTCGTAAGTATTCCATCATTCATAAAGTCTCTACACCCTATCATCCCCATACCGGTGGTCAATTAGAGATCTCAAATAAGCAAATTAAACAGATCCTTGAGAAAACAGTGAACCCTAATCGTAAGGATTGGTCTTTGCATTTATTGAATGCACTATGGGCTTATAGAACTGCTTACAAGACTCCTATTGGTATGTCTCTATATAGACTTGTCTGTGGGAAAGCTTGACACCTACTAGTCAAGTTATAACATAGAGCTTATTGGGTAATTAAAGAATTTAATTTCGACCTTCCTATAGTTGGGAATCACAGTAAACTTCAACTCAATGAGTTGGAAGAAATTAGGAATAATGCTTATCAAAATGCAAAAATATATAAAGAAAGACTAAGGTGCTCCACGACTAATATATTCTTCGTAAGTCGTTTGAACCGGGACAGAAAGTTCTTTTATATAACCCAAGGTTGCATCTATTTCCTGGTAAATTGAGATCTCGTTGGACTGGCTCATACTATGTCAAAGATGTGTTTCCTCATGTAGCCGTTGAACTTGAGGATCGAAAAAATGGCAATATTTTTAAAGTAAATGGCCAAAGAGTCAAACCATTTTTTGAACTTGGGGATATGGAAGTGGAGACTGTTCTTTTCCAGGACCCTATTTACCAAGATTGAGAGCATATTGGGTCTTGTTTACTATATATTAGTATTTTTAATTTTCTTTTTGTAATACCCCGCCCTCACATTTTAGGTCTGCAGCCCCTACTCAATGAGAACTGGGCATTCCCGCGGAACCATTAACAACCTGTAGCTCTTGGGTGTACCCGTTACACCAAGCTGACAAGAAGCTTACACTCATATTCAAGACAAAATAAAATAACGCTGAAATAAACTTTATTAACTTAAAGATAAACTGTCATATGAACAAACGAATAAACGAATATTCTCAAGAATAATAGACTAAATATGTGTCCAAACTTAACTAATCTTATTTGAAAGAAATAACTAATGCCTTCACGGAAATCTAGGAAACTCCAAAGACTTATTCCTGCCTTACGAGCATCACCGCTACTGTGTATTCGCCTAATGACCTAGACCTGAAAAGATTAATGGTGCTAGGTCAAAACCTAGCCAGCAAGCTCACTGGTTCCCTTAGCTTAGATTCAGGATAACCACGTGTTTCACAAGAGTATAATAACATTATAGCATAAGATATGTCAGGATAAAAGATTAAATTAGATAAAGAGATGCACAAGATAACGACTGTTGTGTTTTATGATCTTCAGTTAAGATTAGGTTCCCCCAACAAGTGGTGTACTCAAGTTACTACCCACGTTTCACCCGTCCCCATAGTTCACTCGAAACACTGGCTTTGCGCCACATGAATCCAATGAACCGCCTCGAAATCCATCCCCCGAACGCTGGTAACCCTGTCGGCGTTACTTACGTGTTAAGTGATTTCGTAGACCTCACTTGGCGATTCTGTAGACCTCGTTTGGAGAGGGTCAGGCCTATACAGGACCTAAACCATGTTTGCACATAAGCCAAACAAGTTGTTTAAGCACACATCAAGCTTATGGAGGTTTCTTACATGTTACGAGTGTCCACATGTGTTCATCATCCTGAAAGCTATTTAACTAAAAGTATAAGTAAACATTCAGTACTCATATATACATAACATCATTACATATGCAAGTTATTCACCTTGTTAGAGCCTATGCATGATACTACCATCATCAAAGCAAGGTCTTCAGCTTGTTTTACTGTCAAAAGCCCCCCAGTATCGATACCTATAGAGGTCGTATCAATACTAGCTTTGGTATCGATACCAACATGGAATGTAATGACCCAAAATGATTTAGTTGACTGGTTAATGTCAAGTTGAGTCTAGTCCAACGCTTTGACCTTGAAACCAATTAATTATTGAAATAATTAAGGTTAGTGTTAAAATAATTAAGTCTAGAATTAAATAATGAGATTTTGATCAGAGAGTTATTTGAAGATTCTAACCATATGAATGGGTAAATCTCGAAAAGTTATTGAATTTCGACTACTCATGCGCGAATTTCGGACACTGTAGGAGGCCGATTCGAGACCTGGAACGTGATTTTGACCAAGATCAAAGGTTAGACGAGATTTTGAATAGATGTGCTTTATTTTAAAGGTGCATACACATACTGTATATGTATTTATTTGTATTAAAATCTATCTTCATATTAGATAAGTATGGAGAAAATATACATAGTTATAGGTGTGTGCTCATGTAGCAAAATATTTCTCTTATACCTATCTTTTAATTAAATGAATTGGAGTCTCTTTCATCTCCACCTCCATACGGTTTCTAAAACCAGAAACAGTAGACAGAGAGAGAGTTTAGAGTTAGAGAAAGAAAGAAAGAAGAAAGAAGAAAGAAGAAAAGAAAGAAAGAGATGAAAGGAAGGAAAGGAAGAGAGAGAGAGAGAGAGAGAGGGAGAGAGAGATGACCATGAGAGACGGCCATTAGAGAGACATGGAGAGTTGGAGAGAAAAAAAAAACGCAGCGCAGCTGCTGCAGCAGAAACGTGAGGAGAAGGAGAGGAAGCAGAAGAAGGAAGAGGAAGGAAATGAAGCAAGGAAAAGAAATGGACCTCATTCCCATTCTTCCCCCTAAATTTCTAACTCTTTGGGTAAGTTCTAACCCATTTAACCTTTAGATTTCAGCAGATTTTCTGGGTAAATAACCTAGGGTTTTTGTTCCACATGCTTGTTAGTGTAAATCTTGGTGATTTGGAGCTCAATGGTGGAAGAGGTGATGAGATGGGCTAATATTTTGAGGTTATGGTGAGAAATCAGCACCCTAATGGTTTAGATCTTGTAATTTTGATGATGTAAATTGGGGTTTTTAGAGAAACAAAAACGAAAATGTATGATGAGTTAGAAATTTTGGGTGGTTAGATTGAAGATTTGATTTAAGTTTGTGGCTTTTATAATCTTACTTCCCCCATTTTTAATGCATGCGAATGAAGACTTAAACTTGATGAGGTTATGGTGATTAATCCTTATATAGTTCTGGATGATGATAGAAAAATTTCATGTTCAAGGTAAATAAATTAGATGGTATTGGAAATTCTTGAGTTTGTGATAAATCATGATGTTAATTAATGAGAAGCCATTAACAACTTGATTAGCTGATTTTTCTCTAGTTTCACATTAAAATGAGGTCTGATAAATTCTAGAACTTAAACGAGACCTCATGGACTATTTTAGGCATTTTGAGGTTGTTATTGATGCTTAAAGATGACCTTATCTATCTTTAGGTTTAAATGATGGTTTCTTGAACTTGTTGCTATAATGAGTAAAGAGTTTGGAATCATTCATGTTTTAGAATTGATTTGTGCTTATAGTTAGAGTACACAAGTACCTTTTTGGAGTTAAATTGGAATGGTGAAGGGCGAAAGATTAGATGCTTACCATGGGTGTTATTAGTTCTTGCCTTCTTGAGGGTTGTTATGATGTTTAAAGATGAGATTATCCTTGCTTAGTTTTAAGTGATGATTTCTTAAGCTTATGGTTATAATGAACAAAGAGCTTGAAAATGATTCATGCTCTAGAATTGTTATATACTCATGCTTGGTGGGTAATTACACCTTGTTTGCAGATTTTGATGATTTTAAAGGAACCTTGAGTTTGGGTCTAGAAATTTGATGATGTTGGTGTATGAAATTTTGGAGATTCGTATGTAATTCAGCTCGATTTGGTCCTTAGATCTATCCTGCGGATTATCGCTTTGATCCTTGGTACATGTCCTGCGGAATTACTTGATAATCGCTTTGGTCCTTGGATCTGTCCTGCGGATTAACGCTTTGATCCTTGGTTCCTGTCCTGTGGAATTATTACATAATCGCTTTGGTCCTTGGATCTGTCCTGCGGATTATCGCTTTGGTCCTTGGTTCCTGTCCTACGGAATTAGTACATAATCGCTTTGGGCCTTGGATCTGTCCAACGGATTATCGCTTTGGTCCTTGGTTCCTGTCCTACAGAATTACTACATAATCGGTTTGGTCCTTGGATCTGTCCTGCGGATTATCGCTTTGATCCTTGGTTCCTGTCTTGCGGAATTACTAGATAATCGTTTTGGTCTTTGGATCTGTCCTGCGGATTATCGCTTTGATCCTTGGTTCCTGTCCTGTGGAATTACTAGATAATCGCTTTGGTCCTTGGATCTGTCCTGCGGATTATCGCTTTGATCATTGGTTCCTGTCCTGCGGAATTACTACATAATCGCTTTGGTCCTTGGATCTGTCATGCTGATTATCGCTTTGGTCCTTGGTTCCTGTCCTGCGGAATTACTACATAATCACTTTAGTCCTTGGATCTTTCCTATGGATTATCGCTTTGGTCCTTGGTTCATGTCTTGTGGAATTACTACATAATCGATTTGGTCCTTGGATCTGTCCTGCAGATTATCGCTTTGGTCCTTGGTTCCTGTCCTTCGGAATTATCATTTGGGCCCTGGGTGCTGTCTTGTGGATTATCGCTTTGTGCCTCGGACCCATCTAGTGGATTTGGGCATCCATTTCCCCCCAGCATGAATGTGTGAAATTATAAAAATGGATTTTAAATATATAGTATGCATGTTTTGTAACTGTACGGATCTTTATCGAATTTACTGTTGCATGTTGATGGGATTAGGATGGTTGATTTACCTACTGAATTTCTCATCCAATTTATTCTCGTGGTTTTACAGTTGGCATTTTGGGATCAGAGTAGGATCCTAGGTGATTCTGTGATGGGCTTGTCTTCAGGCGAGGCAGCCAAGATTTTGGTCATTTGTGTAGGTTTCTCTAAATGTTATGTCACAGAAGTGGATGAATTGTAATTATAGATTTACTTTTCAGAGGTTTAAGTTATGAGCTTGAAACTCTGCTAGTTTATTTTCTTTATTACATATCTTATGGCAGAGAACCAAATTTAAATAAATATATATGCTATCACCAGTATACTTAATATAAATGGAATGTGGAACAGAATGGTTTTGCATGCAGGGTAGGTTTAGAATGGATGAAGTTAAGTTGAACTTGTGTTAACCGGTGCCTCCCGGTCCCTTCAGGATTGTAGTTGAAAGAAAAAAAAATGGGTGGCATTCTTGTGCATACCACTAGTTTCCCTTGCTTCCGCTGTGTTGATTATTATATGTACTGTGTATATTAGGTGACAAAAGGCTTAGTTTACAGGGGAGATTCTGCCAGATTTGAGTCTTGCCTTGTAGATTGCCGGTGATACTCCGTTTGGAAGAAACGGGGCGTCACAACTTGGTATCAGAGCATTGTTAGGTCTGAGTAGATCAAATAACAAGATAAAAGCTACCGAGATTAGGAAAATATTTTAAAAGCTTAAAGATGTAAATGAATTAAAAGACACCAAGATACTAAAAGACTTATGTCTATATTATATTTTTGACTTTTGTTTTATTGATTTTATGATTTTATCGATTTTTAAATTTTTCTTAATGATTTCCGGTGTGAGGGTAAGGCCTAAACGTTGCTTACACCTCTTTGTATGTATGTGGATTACACAATTTTTGTGAGTTTTGTAAAGTTTTCACTCTCATGGTAAGACTGAAGGTAGGCTTGTTGGTGTTCAATATTTAGGAGTTCTAAAGGAATTTAAGGAATGATTGGGGGATGAAACACTATATACCTTTAAGATGGTGATGATCTGGATTTTCAGATAACTAGTAGTTAGGCATAGGGACAAAAGTACAGATTTGGACAATGTGACTTGGAGTTTGGCCTAGCTTGGAAGAAGAATTGAAGGTAAAATGAGTAGACAAAGGTTACTGCAAGTATGCTCTAACTTGCTAGATTAGCCAATCGCCAGAGTATCTGTAGTTGAGGAATTAAAGAGGAAACTTCTAAGAAAATTTCCTAGGTTTTACTCTGTAGCTCGAATAGTACCTAGCTTTAGGATTAGAGGTGACTAAGCTCCAATTTCATTAGAGACTTGATGGGTGTTATATCAAGAAAATCATTTGATCCCCTTGTAGAGGGAATTCTTGGGAGAATGTAATGTAGCATTCTTGTATCCTACCTATGTAAATTTTTGTGGCTCTATGTGGATGCTACTAGCCTTACTATGCTTTGTGGATTGACTGAATATAATAAATTGTAATCTCTTTGTGGAATTAATAGTCTAGATATAACTTTCAAGAAATATCCTGAAATAATCTATGGTAGAGAAATTTTAAGTGTAGGTTTGTGAAGTAATTTCGAGATAGTTGTATTACTACTAGCCTAGCTCACATCGAGATAATGATAATGGTGAGAAATAAGACGATCAAGGATTTTCTATCTAATTATATCACTTAATAGTGAACAAATTATATGAAACTATTGTGCCAACTATATTTGTGGATTCGAAGAATGAAACATGTCGGAAATGTCTGGATTGGAATTTTAAGTGACATATATCCTAATTCATTCGAAGATACAAACTAGGCAAAACAGATACTTGAGGATATAAATGTAACTTATGGTGTAGGCACTATTACTTGAGGAAAATAGGAGAGTACCAATTCAAGTACATTCTGGACTTAATGGATGTGATTTTCAAGAATTATTTTATGTACTTTGTTATGGCGAAATTCTGAGAGCAGGTAGTCTCGTAT
Organism: Macleaya cordata; assembly: GCA_002174775.1. NCBI lineage: Eukaryota > Viridiplantae > Streptophyta > Magnoliopsida > Ranunculales > Papaveraceae > Macleaya > Macleaya cordata. The sequence continues at coordinate 49,380 of MVGT01002055.1, forward strand.
TATATCATTTTAAGTTATCTGGCTAAGACTTAGATAGTAGTTGGTTTAGCTTACAAAATTTGTAGTCAATGAGGTTAGTTTCTTAGACTAGATTGATGGAATTGTTATATATTGATGATTGTTATGACAGTGTAAGACATAAGTTAGCTACTATGCTCTTTAGAGTTTGTAGAGTGTTAGGAAATGATTTGAAATATTTAAGGTTGTATGCGTAGAGCCACTATATACAGAATTTGGAGATAATAGCCATAGTTTTTCCATTGAGGACATAATCATTACTAATTTGAGGAGAAATTTGATTTGTGCCATGGTCTTAGGATATTAAATACCTAACTTCTAAATATTTGAATTTAAAGAGCATAGATGAATGAATTTTGAGGTTATGAAGATTGTGATCTTATTTTGTACTCTATCTGAAAAGACTCAGCGTTGTGGTTAGTATATCGAATAGAAAGAAAGATGATGTGTTGACTCACTTGATGATTAGATAATAGAATGTGTGGGTGGAGCTATATGTTCAGAATTATCACATCATCACTTGTACAGAGTAAGGAGTATAGGGACTATCTAAATGAAAAGCTCGGTATCACTGGAGGGTATATGGATTTTCTAGAATTTTAATTCTGTTAAGATATTGTGATGATATTTATAGTGGAGAAACTTGAATTGTAATCTGATCATGAGATTCATTATATTGCCTTATTAGCAGAAATTAGAGATTGAAGGAAAAGGTTTGAGGAACAAATTGAATGGCATAGTAAAACCACTGTGCAGATTTAGTGATGTAAATGAAAGTAATGAGTATGTGGAATAAATACTCAAGGCTACTTGATTGAGGTATGCCAAATTTCGAGGACGAAATTTCGTATAAGGAGGGGAGAATGTAATGACCCAAAATGATTTAGTTGACCGGTCAATGTCAAGTCGAGTCTAGTCCAACGCTATGACCTTGAAACTAATTCATTATTGAAATAATTAAGGTTAGTGTTAAAATAATTAAGTCTAGAATTAAATAATGAGATTTTGATCGGAGAGTTGTTTGAAGATTCTAACCATATGAATGGATAGATCTCGAAAAGTTATTGAATTTTGACTACTCACGCACGAATTTCGGACACCGAAGGAGGCCGATTCGAGACTCGAAATGTGATTTTGACCGAGATCAAAGGTTAGACGAGATTTTGAATAGATGTGCTTTATTTTAAAAGTGCATACACATACTGCGTATGTATTTGTTTGTATTAAAATCTATCTTCATATTAGATAAGTATGGAGAAAATATACATAGTTATAGGTGTGTGCTCATGTAGCAAAATATTTCTCTTATACCTATCTTTTAATTAAGTGAATTGGAGTCTCTTTCATCTCCACCTCCATACGGTTTCTAAAACCAGAAATAGTAGAGAGAGAGAGTTTAGAGTTAGATAAAGAAAGAAAGAAGAAAGAAGAAAGAAGAAAGAGGAAAGAAGAAAGAAGAAAGAAGAAAAGAAAGAAAGAGAAGAAATGAAGGACAGGAAGAGAGAGAGAGAGAGAGAGAGAGAGAGAGAGAACCATGAGAGACGGCCATGAGACAGACGTGGAGAGTTGGACGGAAAAAAAATGCAGCAGCTGCTGCAGCAGAAACGTGAGGAGAAGGAGAGGAAGAAGAAGAAGTAAGAAGAAGGAAATGAAGGAAGGAAAAGAAATGGACCTCATTCCCATTCTTCCCTCTCAATTTCTAACTCTTTGGGTAAGTTCTAACCCATTTAACCTTTAGATTTCAGCTGATTTTCTGGGTAAATAACCTAGGGTTTTTGTTCCACATGCTTGTTAGTGTAAATCTTGGTGATTTAGAGCTCAATGGTGGAAGAGGCGATGAGATGGGCTAATCTTTTGAGGTTAAGGTGCGAAATCAGCACCCTAATGCTTTAGATCTTGTGATTTTGATGATGTAAATTGGGGTTTTTAGAGAAAAAAAACCAAAAATGTATGGTGAGTTAGAAATTTTGGGTGGTTAGATTGAAGATATGATTTAAGTTTGTAGCTTTTATAATCTTACTTCCCCCATTTTTAATGCAAGCAAATGATGACTTAAACTTGATGAGGTTATGGTGATTAATCCTTGTATAGTTGTGGATGATGATAGAAAAATTTGATGTTCAAAGTAAATAAATTAGATGGTGAAATCGATATTATTGGAGATTCATGAGATTGTGATAAATCATGATGTTAAATGATGAGAAGTCATTAACAACTTGATGAGCTGATTTTTCTCTAGTTTCATATTAAAATGAGATTTGATAAATTCTAGAACTTAAACGAGACCTCATGGACTATTTTAGGCATTTTGAGGTTGTTATTGATGCTTAAAGATGACCTTATCTATCTTTAGTTTTAAAGGATGGTTCCTTGAACTTGTTGCTATAATGAGTAAAGAGTTTGGAATCATTCATGTTTTAGAATTGATTTATGCTTATAGTTAGAGTACAAAAGTACCTTGTTTGGAGTTAAATTGGAATGGTGAAGGGCGAAAGATTAGATGCTTACCATGGGTGTTATTAGTTCTTGCCTTCTTGAGGGTTGTTATGATATTTAAAGATGAGATTATCCTTGCTTAGTTTTAAGTGATGATTTCTTAAGCTTATGGTTATAATGAACAAAGAGCTTGAAAATGATTCATGCTCTAGAATTGTTATATACTCATGCTTGGTGGGTAATTACACCTTGTTTGCAGATTTTGATGATTTTAAAGGAACCTTGAGTTTGGGTCTAGAAATTTGATGATGTTGGTGTATGAAATTTTGGATATTCGTATGTAATTCAGCTTGGTGATAGTGGGCCATGAATCTAAGTTATTTTAGATGGAACTATCATGTTGAAGACTATGAAGATCAATCTTAAGCTGAAGATGGGATTTATGGGATAGGTTATCTTTTTTGTACTATTTTGAGGAATTTTATTTCATTAGAGAGCAACAATGAAGTTCACCTTATTTGAGGCTTTAAGTGATAATCCAATCTTGTCTTTCGATGGAAATGGGCTTATTAGAGACGTTTGAAGTAGGAGTAGTACTAATTCTACTAACTTATGAGGTTTAGAGTTGTGCTCTAAGTCATTGGTGTTTCTTAATTTTAAATTTTTATTATTCCTCTTCAATTTATTCGACTTTTTGGTTCTATGTACTAGAACCTAATTCTGTCTTTTGTTTCCTTGCCCAGCCACTGAGCTGGGTGTTGCTGACTTTCTGGGTGAGGGAGATCAGTTTCTGTATCGCTAGAGGTAGGTGGTCAATCCATCTTAATAACACCACATTATTTCAAAACCATGTATACAGACTTTATATAATTATTGTGTATGAAAAGCATGGCATTTGTCTTCTTGACTAAAACAGATAAAATGGGAATGGAATGTTTTATATGATACATCTTGTTGCTTTATCTATAACTCACCTGAATACATGAAACTCATGACTTGAAAACTACTGCAGGTTTTTATGATGACTTTTCGGACCTAGTGACTATGACATGGTTAATTAAGAATATCTTGTTCTATGTTAAATATCATGTTTTAGGAATTCTTATCACGTTCTCATGATGATAGAATGTCTTAGATGTTTTTAAGAATCTTACGAATGTTGTTAAGAAAAGGCACGAGTGTTAAAAAGGATTGACTTGCTCTTGATAAATATGTGAAAGTGGTTGTAAATTGAGGAACTTACCGTGTGACTGATTATGCACTATAGATAAACAAATGATATATTCTTTAGCCGTGAATGTCTTGGTGGGTGTTGGAGTGGTCCTCACTTGATTGAGAATTCACGATGATACGAGGTGCTCGTGTGTGGTGTGGATTGGACTGGTACCCCTCCTTAATCTCTTTGGGCCTTGGATCTAGCCTGCGGATTATCGCTTTGGTCCTTGGTTCCTGCCCTGTGGAATTACTACATAATCGATTTGGTCCTTGGATCTATCCTACGGATTATCGCTTTGATCCTTGGTTCCTGTCCTACGGAATTACTGGATAATCGTTTTGGTCCTTGGATCTGTCCTGCGGATTATCGCTTTAATCCTTGGTTCCTGTCCTGCGGAATAACTACATAATCACTTTAGTCATTGGATCTGTCCTGCGGATTATCGCTTTGGTCATTACTTCCTATCCTGCGGAATTACTATATAATCGCTTTGGGCATTGGATCTGTCCTGCGGATTATCGCTTTGGTCCTTGGTTCCTATCCTGCGGAATTACTACATAATCGATTTGGTCCTTGGATCTGTCCTGCGGATTATCGCTTTGATCCTTGGTTCCTGTCCTGCGGAATTACTAGATAATCGCTTTGGTCCTTGGATCTGTCCTAAGGATTATCGCTTTGATCATTGGTTCCTATCCTGCAGAATTACTACATAATCGCTTTGGTCCTTGGATCTGTCCTGCTGATTATCGCTTTGGTCCTTGGTTCCTGTCCTGCGGAATAACTACATAATCACTTCAGTCCTTGGATCTGTCCTACGGATTATCGCTTTGGTCCTTGGTTCCTGTCTTGTGGAATTACTACATAATCGATTTGGTCCTTGGATCTGTCCTGCGGATTATCGCTTTGGTCCTTGGTTCCTGTCCTTCGGAACTATCATTTGGGCCCTGGGTGCTGTCTTGTGGATTATCGCTTTGTGCCTCGGACCCATCTAGTGGATTTGGGCATCCATTTCCCCCAGCATGAATGTGTGAAATTATAAAAATGGATTTTAAATATATAGTATGCATGTTTTGTAACTGTACGGATCTTTATCGAATTTACTGTTGCATGTTGATGGGATTAGGATGGTTGATTTACCTACTGAGTTTCTCACCCAATTTATTCTCGTGGTTTTACAGTTGGCATTTTGGGATCTGAGTAGGATTCTAGGTGATTCTGTGATGGGCTTGTCTTCAGGCGAGGGAGCCAAGATTTTGGTCTTTTGTGTAGGTTTCTCTCAATGTTATGTCACAGAAGTGGATGAATTGGTATTATAGATTTACTTTTCAGAGGTTTAAGTTATGAGCTTTAAACTCTACTAGTTTATTTTCTTTATTACATATCTTATGGCAGAGAACCAAATTTAAATAAATATATATGCTATCACCAGTATACTTAATATAAATGGAATATGGAACAGAATGGTTTTGCATACAGGGTAGCTTTAGAATGGATGAAGTTAAGTTGAACTTATGTTAACAGGTGCCTCCCGGTCCCTTCGAGATTGTAGTTGAAAGAAAAAAAAATGGGTGGCATTCTTGTGCATACAACTAGTTTCCCTTGCTTCCGCTGTGTTTATTATTATATGTACTGTGTATATTAGGTGACAAAAGGCTTAGTTTACAAGGGAGATTTTACAAGATTTAAGTCTTGCCTTGTAGATTGCCGGTGATACTCCGTTCGAAATAAACAGGGCGTCACATGGTAGGTATCGATACTGGCCTCAATTGAACCCTTCAGGCGTGGATAGTATCGATACCTGCCTGTGTGGGTACTGATACTGCCCTAGTATCGATACCACATAAGCCTGGTATCGATACTGGCACCACCTATCGAACAGGTTTCTGCCACTATCGATACCTACTCTGTGGGTATCGATACGCCCTGGGTTTCTACGCGATTCTAGGGATGTTTATCATCAAAACTTTGTGAAATCTTAGTTTTCACACCTACAAACATTAGGGGATCATATACACATCTCATATACATAGAGTCCATACATTCTAACCATTAGAAACACACAAACATCATACGATCATGAATCATATGCATTCTCACATAATTCGTATGCAACAACATATAAACAACATACCAACTAGGTTTTCAGGCATTCAATCATTAAGGAAGCATAAGAACAACATGAATAACCTAAATCTACACCAAAAGAGCAAGTTACTACTTGCCTCAAAACGAAATAATTTCGCTACTCGAAGAAGAAGAAGAATCCCTACGCTTGACGCCTTCATCCCCTTCTTTTACGCATGCGATCCTTCCTCGATCAACCTTCAAGAGAAACTTAGAGTTTCTCTACCTTCTTGCCCTGGTCGGCCTTCTCTCTCTCTTTCTCTCTCTCTCTATAAGTCGACCAAAAGAAAACAAGAGGGGTTTGGGTTTAGTTTATATTTAAAACTAGTATAAACCCCAAACTTACTATAACTCTGTCAGGGTGCCCTTAACAATAGTGGATGCCCCCTAACATTAGTAACTTCTAAAGAAAATGTATTACAATCTACCCCCTAGAAGAGGATTTCGTCCTCGAAATCACATATACCTCTCTAAAAAGATCCGGGTAACTCGCACGCATCTCCTATTCTCTTTCCCACATGGCCTCACGCTCATCATGGTGATGCCACTGCCCCTTCACCCAAGGTATTGATCTTGACCTAAGGTTTCGCTACATAGGTTGCTCCCAGCTGCAACTCTAACTCGTGGAAGTCGACACTATTGGGCGATCCTCATCTCTGAGATGCTTCCGAAGTATAGATAAATGAAAGACATAATGAACTCCTGCCAGCTGGTCTAGTAAAGCTAACCGGTAAGCCATTTTCCCTACTCTCTCTAGGATAGGAAAAGGTCTAACGAACCGCGGCGATAACTTCCCCTTCTTGCCGAACTGAAGAACACCCTTCATCGGTGATACCTTCAATACCACTTGATTACCTACTTCAAACTCAAGTTCCCTACGCCGCTGATCGGCATAACTTTTATGTCGACTCTGAGCTGCTCGCATACGCTCTCTGATTAGTGTTATTTTCTCTGTAGTCTGTTATGCTGTTTTCGATCTTGGAAGTTTCGACTCTCTAACTTCTATCCAACATACTGGAGATCTACAAGGTCTGCTATACAACGCTTCAAACGGTGCCATTCCTATACTGGTTTGGTAACTATTGTTGTAGGCAAACTCAACAAGCGGTAATGAATTTTTCCAATTACCCTTGAAGTCTAAAACTACACAATGGAGCATGTCCTCCAGCACTTGGTTAACTCTCTCTGTCTGTCTGTCCATTTGAGGATGAAAAGCCGTGCTAAAGTCCTACTCCGTCCCATAGCTTCTTGAAAAGCTCTCCAATACTTTGAGGTAAACGAAGTATCCCAATTTGATACCACTAAAACCGAAACTCCGTGATATCGAACTATCTCCTTTATATACAACGTAGCTAACTGCTCTCCGGTGTATGTCTTCTTAACTGGCACGAAGTGTGCACACTTGGTCAGTCTGTCCATGATTACCCAAATGGAGTCGTTTTCCTTCCTAGTTTTGGGTAGTCCGTCGATGAAATCCATAGATATATTCTCCCACTTCCACTCAGGTATATCTAAGGACTGTAACGTACCCCCTGGTTTCCGATGCTCTGCCTTTACTTGCTGGCAAGTAAAGTACGTACCATTAACTCTGCTACGCTTTGCTTCATTCCTGACCACCAGAAATGTCGTTTAAGGTCCTGATGCATCTTGTTCTCTCCAGAATGTATAGTGTACTTACTCCGGTGTGCCTCTTCCAAGATGTTCCTCCTCAGCTCAGATTTCTCTAGGACACACAAGCAACCCTTGACTCTCAAGCCACCATCTTTCCCTATAGTCATATTCGTGATTTCCCCTTGTTGCACACTTGCAACTTTGTCACGACACCATTGATCATTTCCTTACTCACTAATGATTTGGTTCACTAGAGTAGGTTGAATGACCACACTACCCAACAGCAGCTGTCTCTGCTCGCAGGTTGCCAAATCGAAGTCGTACTTCGAAGCTACCTCCAACAGTCGCTATTGTTGGACCATCATAGTCGCCACTATGCCCTTAGGCTGCCTACTAAGAGCATCTGCCACCGCGTTGGCTTTTTCTGGATGATACTGCAACTGGAAGTCGTAATCCTTCACTAGTTCTAACCATCTTCGCTGTCTCATATTCAGCTCTTTCTGCGAGAATATGTATTTGAGACTTTTATGATTCGAAAAGAGCTCAAACCTTTCACCTATCAAGTAGTGCCTCCAAGTCTTGAGTGCAAACACTACAGCTGCTAACTCGAGATCATGAGTCAGATAGTTGTGTTAATGTATTCTCAACGGTCTCGAAGCATAAGCAACCACTCGGTTGTTCTGCATCAAAACACATCCCAGTCCTTGATGTGACGCATCAGTAAAAACTACAAGTCCGACTCCACTCTCCGGTATGATCAAAACTGGAGTTGTTGTCAATATTGCTTTCAGCTCTTGAAATGCTTGCTCACACTTGTCATCCCACTTGAATGGAACGTCCTTCTTAGTAAGACTAGTCAAATAACCAGCGATCCATGAAAATCCTTTGATGAACCAACTATAGTACCCAGCCAAACCTATGAAACTTTGAACCTCTGTCACTATAGTGGGTTACCGCCACTCCAGCACAGCCTGAACCTAGGAGGGATCCATTGTCACTTCCGCTCCTGACATTACGTGTCCTAAAACCTTCACCTCTTGTTGTCAAAATTTGCATTTCTCGAATTTAGCATACAACTGGTGCTCTCGTAGAGTCTGAAGCACTTTACGCAAATGAATCTCGTGGTCTTCTCGTGTCTTGGAGTAAATTAGATTGTCATCAATGAAGACAATCACGAACTGATCCAAGAAGTCCCTAAAAACTCGATTCATTAGATCCATAAACACTGCTGGTGCATTGGTAAGCCCAAACGGCATTACCAAGAACTCGTAAGACCCATATTTTGTCAGAAATGCTGTTTTGGGAATGTCCTGCTCCCGGACTCTAAGCTAGTGATAACCTGATCTTAAGTCGATTTTAGAGAACCATTGTGCTCCCTTAAGTTGATCAAACAGATCATCTATCCTAGGCAAAGGATACTTATTCCTTACTGTAATCTTGTTCAGTTCCCGGTAGTCAATACATAGTCTAATGGACCCATCTTTCTTTTTAATATAAAGAACTACTGCACCCCAAGGTGACGAACTACGACGTATGAAACCTTGAGCCAAAAGTTGGTCTATCTGGTTCTTCAATTCTTTCATCTCTATTGGAGTCATCCGACAAGGTGTCTTAGCAATCGGTTTTATGCCCGAAACCAGCTCCAAACAGAAGTCTATCTCTCTGTGAGGTGGTAACTCTGGGACCTCGCCAAATACATCACGGTATTCGCGCATCACAAGAATCGATTCGAGCCCTCTACCTTCTACCGGATCCTCCATCATATCTACAAAGCACAAGTGTGTCCTATCAAGACCACATTCTTGCGATAATGACAACACGTATGTCGCTTCCTCTGGTATGGAAAATGTAACATTTTCATGTAACAGTCCAACTTTGCATGGTATGCAGCAAGCCAGTCCATGCCTAGTATCACATCAAAGCCCTCTAGACCTAGCATATAAAGATCTGAGGCAAAATCTAGTTTTCCCAAACTAATATCACAACCCTTGCACACTAGTTCTATTGGTATTGTCCTCCCCATAGGTGACATAACAGAGAAAGGGTAATCACACTTTTTTGAACTAAGTGTCAAGTTTTCCAAGAATACACGTGATATAAAGGAATGAGAAGCTCCAAAATCATAAAGGATTCGGCCAGGCCGAATGTGAATTAGGAACGTACCTTCCACCATTCCCTCTGGCGCTCTCACATCCCTAAGAACTACAGCATAGGCTCTACCCTGAGGCTGTCCCTGCTGTTGTCTCTCTGTATTAGGTGCTGGTTGTGGTCGAGCTTGACCATATTTGTTCTGCCTTGGCTGTTGATTCTATCTAGACCCTTGTGTCCCATTACCACGTGGGTAATCCGCTGCTCTGTGTCCCACCTCACCACAGGCATAACAAGGTCCCTTAATAACACGCCTATTACCCTCTTCAGCTCTCAATGCTTCGGGTTGTGCAGAAACTACCGCATCGGTGTTCTTCTCTTCAGTTTTTTATCTCTTCCAGTTACCCCGGTTGTCACGATTACTACCTTGCTGTCCTTGACCGTTCCTCTGATCATTTTTATCGGCTGACTTGGTCTCAGCTTTCTCACTCCTCTTCCGGTGTGCCTCTTGGATTTCCTGATCATGAAGTCGTGCACACTCCACAACTTTAGCAAAAGTATCGAAGCTAGGCTGTACGATAATGTGCCTAGAGATCTGTTGATTCAATCCCTTCAGAAACTTTTGTATCTTACTCTGCTCGGTCGGAATAAGACCCGGTGCATACAATGCGAGTCTGGAGAACTCTCTCTCATAATCTACCACTATCTGGTCATCTCTCTGTCTCAAGTCTTGGAAATCCTTCTCCATTGCCATTCGTGCATTCTAAGGGAAGTACTGATCAAAGAACATCACTTGAAACTGCTGCCAAGTTAGGGTGGTAGTATCCTGATCTTGGGAACAAGACTCCCACCAATCCAAAGCGTCGTCAACAAGTTGAAAAGCTACAAACCTCTGCTTATACTCCTGTGGACACTCAAAAGTCTGAAACGCCTTCTCCAACTCCTTAATCCACTGATGTGCTATTAAAGCATCTGTAGAACCCTCAAAAGTTTGTAGCTTCAAACTCAAAAAGTGCTTATACAACTCCAGCCACGTGGGTGTTCCTGCTCGTACCACTGGTGGTTGTGGCACTTGAACCGGAGCTGCTGCCACTGGACCCCTAGCACCCAATCTAGCATCCAGCCTGGCATCCACAACTGCCCCTACTGACACTGTGATTAACTGACGCAACATCGTCCACTCTAGCATTTGAGGGTTGACACCTCCTGCCCGATTCTGACCCAAACCTTGCCCGATCTCTCCTTGTTGTGGTGGTGGAGGAACCTCAGGTTGCGGTGCATTCAACTCATCAGTAGAAACATCATCATTGTTCTCGGAACACCCTACCTCCACGCCAACCACATCTACCTCTTCCTCGCCTCCCAGACATAGTTCTGAGACACAAGAAAAAGAGGGTAAGAAATAGAACTAAGTCTATCGCTATCTAAGCCAAGCACCAAACAAGAAGTAAGCAATCCGTTTAAGTGCACTCTTAGGTTTTGTGTTATTGTGTCACAAACAACATCCTAACTCGTATTACTCCCTCTAGGACTTTAAACCTGAGGCTCTGATAACAACTGTAATGCTCGCCCTCACATTTCAAGTCTGCAGCCCCTACTCAATGAGAACCGGGCATTCCCGCAGAACCATTAACAACTTGTAGCTCTCGGGTGTACCCGTTACACCAAGCTGACAAGAAGCTTGCACTCATATTCAAGACAAAGTAAAATAAAGCTGAAATAAACTTTATTAACTTAAAGATAAACTGCCATATAAACAAACGAATAAACGAATATTCTCAAGAATAATAGATTAAACATGTGTCCAAACTCAACTAATCTTACTTGAAAGAAATAACTAATGCCTTCACGGAAATCTAAAAAACTCCGAAGACTTATTCTTGCCTTACGAGCATCACCGCTACAGTGTATTCACCTGATGAGCTGGACCTGAAAAGATTAATGGTGCTAGGTCAAAACCTAGCCAGCAAGTTTACTAGTTCCCTTGGGTTAGATTCAGGATAACCACGTGTTTCACAAGAGTGTAATAACATTATAGCATAAGATATGTCAGGATAAAAGATTAAATTGGATAAAAAGATGCACAAGATAACGGCTGTTGTGTTTTATGATCTTCAGTTACGATTAGGTTCTCGCAACAAGTGGTGTACTCTAGTTAATACCCACATTTCACCCATCCCTGTAGATCACTCGAGACACAGGCTGTGCGCCACGTGAATCCGATGAACCGCCTCGAAATCCATCCCCCCGAACACTGGTAACCCAGTCGACATTACTTACGTGTCAAGTGATTCCGTAGACCTTACTTGGCGATTCCGTAGACCTCGCTTGGAGAGGACCAGGCCTATACAAGACCTAAACTATGTTTGCACACAAGCCAAATAAGTTGTTTAAGCACACATCAAGCTTATGGAGGTTTCTTATATGTTACGAGTGTCCACATATGTTCATCATCATAAAAGCTATTTAACCAAAAGTATAAGTAAACATTCAGTACTCATATATACATAACTTTATTACACATGCAAGTTATTCACCTTGTTAGAGCCTATGTATGATACTACCATCATCAAAGCAAGGCCTTCAGCTTGTTTTACTGTCAAAAGCCCCCAGTATCGATACGGTATCGATACTGGCTTTGGTATCGATACCAACATGGCAGGTAATGATACTGGCCTCAACTAAACCCTTTAGGCATGGCTAGTATCAATACCTACCCGCGTGGGTATCGATAATGCCCTAGTATTGTCTCGATACAGGCACCACTTATCGAACAAGTTTCTGCTAGTATCGATACCTACTCTGTGGGTATCGATACCCCCTGGGTTTCTATGCGATTCTAGGGTTGTTTATCATCAAAACGCCGTGAAATCTTAGTTTTCACACCTGCAAACATTAGGGGATCATATACACATCTCATATACATAGATTCCATGCATTCTAACCATTGGAAACACACAAACATCATATGATCATGAATTACATGCATTCTCTCATAAAATTCGCATGCAACAACATATAAACAACATACCAACTAGGTTTTCATGCATTCAATCATTAAGGAAGCATAAGAACAACATGAATAACCTAAATCTACACCAAAAGAGCAAGTTACTACTTGCCTCAAAATGAAATAATTCCGCTACTCGAAGAAGAAGAAGAATCCCTACGCTTGACGCCTTCAGCCCTTTCTTTTACGCATGCGATCCTTCCTCGATCAACCTTTAAGAGAAACTTAGAGTTTCTCTACCTTCTTGCCCTGGTCGGCCTTCTCTCTCTCTTTCTTTCTCTCTCTCTCTATAAGTCGACCAAAAGAAAATAAGATGGGTTTTGGGTTTAGTTTAAATTTATAACTAGTATAAACCCCAAACTTATTATAACTCTGTTAGGGTACCCTTAACAATAGTGGGTGCCCCCTAACATTAGTAACTTCTAAAGAAAAGGTATTACACTTTTCTTTTCTTTTCTAGGTTTTAGGATGTTGCATTTCCCTTTTGCATATATATCATTGTCCTATCTTGTTACAGGGAATGCTATTTCCATTACTTGCATTGCTCATCAGGTACACTCTCTTATTTGTGTTCTTTATTTATATCTTCTGTGTAATATGTGTCACCCTGATTTTCTCAACATTGAGGATAATGTTTGATTTAGGTTGGGGGTGGGGATTTCAAAAGAAAATGAGATGCAGTTTTAGTAGTTTTTGTTTTTCTCTTCAAAAGAAAATGAGATGCAATTTTAGTAGTTTTTGTTTTTCTCTTCAAAAAAAATAATAATAAAAACTCTCCAGCTTCCGAAAATTTTAGGGTTTTGTGGTAAAAGTCCTATTCAATGATGAAAGTTAGTATTCTAAAGTTTGATGCTTTGAAGTTAGGAGCTTGTGAAGTTGATTGAGGAATTCTAGCTTTCTAATAAATTTTTAAATTTTAGTTTGATATACTTTTCCTTTCCAAAAGGTTTTTCAAAAATCTCAAGTCTTAGAGAAATTCTTGCACATAGCCGTAAGAGTGTAGTTTAAGTAAAGAGTAACCATGACTGAGAGATCTCGAACAATCATTAGTAGAGACTTAGTCCTACGTGAGTTTCTGAGCTTCTGTGTCCGTTGAGTGATCTCTTCTGCATTAACTCCGAGTAGAATGAAGAGTTACTCAATCTTTTGTAGTTTTAGCACTCATTGATCTCATAAGTGCCTCAATTTCTTTAACCACTGAGGGTGACAAGAGGATTGCAAACCTCAGTCTTGTAGTTTGAAATGATACATGACATACCTCTCCTAACTTGGTAGATGAAAATAGGCCAATTGGGTTTCACCTTCATTGCCATCTAAAAATCCATCATAAAATCACTCCATCACCTCTGCATCATAACAGCCTTCAATCCATTGTTTCTGAGAAGTGAATAGGGATGATCAATAGGAAAAGAGAAGGAATGTGTTATAAGTCAATGTACGTCCTCTTATGAGCTGTGTCAAAATCAAGTTCTACAAAATAATAGTGATTATACTTCTTCGAGAGAAATTGAAAGAAAGAAAATATGTAGAAAGGAAGAAGTCAAATTCAAAATGGTTCAAGTGAAAAAACAAATGAAGAAAAGTGAAGATGTACATATTCAAAAGGTATCTGGTTTAAAAATTCAAGGGCCCTATCTTCTCTGAAACCTTACACCCATCTACCATTTCCATCTTACCTTCATCTCGTTACAAAAACCTATTAGATATTAGGAAAGGAGTGGTTAGATTGTTGATCAGGTGAGAAGTTGAGTAAGCATCCCCATCCTCAGTGTAGTAGTTGATATTCTTTTCTTTGAGATGAGTCTTCTTAAACTAGTCCGTTCTTTTATTTTGTGCTTGATTCATACTCACATATGAGAATGAAACATTTTTGAGTGATTTATTTCTGAGAGTGTGACTTTGAGGCTGAAGTCGAGGCGAAATGTATTTGAAAAGTGAACAGAGTTGTGTTTTCCTCGGCACTGGAACTGCACTTTTGTTGGCTATAATTATATACAAACTCTTAGCTAGACTTGAGTATTTGTAAAGGTTTTATAATATTTGGATAGTATTTTGAACTCTAATTTGCTTTTATTAACTTGCTAAAATAACAAGATTGACTAAAAAGGTTTCTAAATTCTTGCATTATAAGAAAAAAATTTTAGAAGAAAATGAGAATTACTCTTTAACCCTGGATTTTCTGAAGTTGGAGTCGAATTGTGTGGGAATATTCACTGCAAATCCTCACGAGACAACACTCTTCCACAAGGGGTAACCTAGGGGTTTAACGGCTTGTTGCACATGCTAAGTATAACCGCGATTCCTGCGAAAGTGAGTTAGGATTTTATTGCTTTCATTAGGTTTGGTTTTATTTTGTTTTGCTCGAGGACTAGCAAAATATAAGTTAGGGGGTATTTGATAACCACAAATATACTACACTTAAACCCTCTATATTATATAAGTTTTTCATTCAATTTTAATTAACTAGTGTATTTTTATTTATGTGTAGGTATTTTGTGGAGACCAATAAAATACACATTATGGGTCCCAAGTATGGACCAATTATGAGCAAGGCCTGAGAAGAACCCGATTCAAGCCCACTCCAACTTGAAGAAAAGCCTAAATACTTAATTTCAGCCAATGGAAGACATGTTGCAAGTTACTTATATTACATCCTGCTTCACTACATTAGAAGCCACTTGGGTATTAAAAGTACAAACACGTTCCTTATATGATTTGGGTTATTAGTTATAGTTGGTGTTGCATGGTATATCAATTTTGATGTACCAAAACTAATTGTTAACTAAACCAAGTTCGTGGACCCCACCCCATGTAATTATAATCAAAACCTCCCTTTATTCTCTACTATCCAGCTACGTTGCTCTCTCCTGTCCAATTAGAAAATAATTTGTTATGTGGATCCCACCTATTATAACCTAATCAGTCATTAATTAGAAATATCTCTAATTGGAATTCATGAAGAAATAGGAAACCCAATAAAGAACCATGGGTTATTTTGGGTTCGTGAATTTTTTTTTGGTTATAAAAAGGGAGCACTAAGCAGCAGCCAAGGGAGAAAAGGAGGAGCAGCGTGGAAGAAAAAGAACGTGAAGAGCAGGAGAGAAAGAGAAGAGCGTACAAGAAAGAGAGGAGGAAGAAGAAGCCGAGACACCAACTAATAATTTTTCTTCTTATTAATTTTAAATGGAATCACTTGAACCCATGAGGTTCTAACTTTATTGTTAGGGTGAAGGGGTGAATTTTTAGAGTTTAATTTCATTTATGTTCTTGAACAAAATATTTGGACCATTGGTTTAATCGAAGTTTTTTTTTTCTCTTTATTGATTTATCTTTTAGTTATTTCTTTTATGTTATTTGTCATGCAAATTTCATAGTTGGATTATTAGTTAAGAATTACAATGGCCTATTTTAATTGCATTAAGTATTATTCTTTGACTAAATATGTCATGCATATTTAGTACTTAGAAAATCGATCGTGTGCCGAGAGCAAACTTATCTTTTTGAAATCTTAATTTTTAGAGTTTTTATCGTAAAATCATCGGGAAAGTAGTAGATAGAGTTACTATCGTACTACCCACAAAAATCAGATATTTTGTGATAGAATATAAATAGAATAAATTTTACAAGGGATTCCTGGATCCTTAACACTTTAATTAATTGATTATTTTTCATACTTTAGGTTTGCTTTCATTATTTTCAAAATACAGTTTTCTTAAAAAAATTAATTCTTTCTTGATTAGTTAATTCATAATATTAATTAGTGTGTTTTTATTTCACTCCTCGTGGGATAGACCTGTATTTGCCGATATCTTCACCATAGATACTGTGCACTTGCAGGTTTAATTGAATATAGTTTTTCAAACCTAACACTATCTTATACTGTTTGACAATTTCTTTTCTTATCTGTAATGTCTATTCTGGTCTCAATCTCTGTAAATTTTTTTGACTGGCTTTATATTTGGATAAATTAGTAGCCGGTGCACTATTATATCTGTATCTAGACCCAACATATATGCATACGACCATGCGAAAATATCTTTATATTGAGTCAACAAATCGATCATAACTCTCCTTTCTTCTAGAGATGAGGTAGTCCCAGTTTTAACCATCTGGGTTTATCTTCAGTATTCAGGTTTATTGACTCTATTTCTTCTTCGATCGGTTCTGGCTTCTTTTCATGACATTCCCATGACTCGAGGTTCTCATGAGGTGTGTCCTTGTCAATCATTTTCTCGTCGCTAGAAATTAGCTTATCACATCCACTTCTCTTAAGTCAAATACATCTTTTTCAAAAATATTTTTCTTACCTAAGAAAGCAAAATCTTTTTAGATTTTTGAAATTTTTTGATTTTTTTGCTTTTGAATTTTTGATTTTCTTTTATTTTTGAGATATTATATGGTACAATAGAACTTGCAGGGGACCATAAACCTCTCTCCCCATTAGACAGGGGTGGTCCTATGCTCATACTTTTCAATGGCTTTCTTTTTAGGCGTCAGATGATGATTCACCGACATCTATACCTGCAAAATGGTTAGTCACCATATGCAGATAATAAATCATGACCTTCCAATGGTCAAATTAACTTTGCTGGATTAAAAACTTTCTCTTCATGGATCACACAAGTAAAAGACGTACATGTGTCCTTATTTGCCTGATCATGCTCGGCCTCCTCCTCTGAAGATGCTCTAAATAATTTTTTTATACCATCGTAAATCTCTTCATCTAATTCTTATTCCCTTCTGCATTGATCTAGTTCAGAAGTCGCTGCCATTGCTTGACCTCACTTAATAACAGGTTCTTTGAAAACTGTATATGGACGTGAATCTCATTTTCGAATGAAGTGACCATTTAAGGGTGGATGGCGGCTCCAATCTAATCCAGTTACTTCCCCTGTGAATCCTTTCTTTGTGAGTATTACTTTCCACCTTTTCTGCTGATAAACTCTTACCCGTCAGCTTCCGTGAGTTGATACCCTAGACCGAATAATGGTATTTCATGTGATGTCTCCTCCCTCGAAATTGGTTCAATCTGCCTATTACTTTGCAGGCCTAATCCCATGCCTAGGAAGAACCTACATTTCCTCAAATAGTGCCCAATTTTTGTATGGTCATGATCAAGCCAACTTGGAAGCTTTTCTTTTGATGGCGGCCTATATACCACAAGGTTTATTGACTCTTCCTTATAATTTTTCTTTCCACATCAGATTTGACGATTGGAATTGTGATCTGGCTTTTCTTTACTTCTTCTTCTTTAGGGTCATTATCTCTCCATGGATTATGATCACCTTATCTCTATTAACAAATTTCAACTTTTGGTGCAAAGTTGATCCAATAGCCCTATTTTCATGTAGCCATGGACTTCCTAGAAACATTGTAAAGTTTTCCTTGATATCCAAAACTAAAAAAAGTTGTTTTGGTTTGTACGGGTCCAATCATCAAGACTGTAGTGAATCGCCCATAACATTTTTCTTTTCACTATCAAACCTACGAACAATCCTCGTCGTGTCATTTCCGAAGGTTATATCTTTTTTTCATTACACCAATCATTTTTGTTGTATCAAGGGAGCATATATATTTACTCCAAATCCATTATCAATAAGCATATGTGGGACCCAATACCCATTGCACCCAATTGTAATGTGTAGGGTATTATTGTGTCCTTTCCCCACTGAGGGTAAATTCTCATCTGAGAAGGCCATTAAGTTTGAGCTTCCCGACTTGTGCCACCGTCCCTGCTAGTTATTCTCGCAAGATTGCAGTCGGCACATGTGTTGTGTTCAATTCTGCCAGTACTGCTTCTCTATGGCCTGTCGAAGCCATTAATGAACCCCAAATTGAAATATTAGCTTTGGTTTTCTGAAGTTACTTTATGACTTCTCTATCCTCTTCTTTTACCGCCTTTAAATCCTGCAACTAAAATTGCGGGGGTGGTGCTATTGCTACTTCTGGATTTACAGCTCATTTTAAAACACAAAAATGCACACACAGCAGGGGGTATCGATACTAGCATAGCTAGTATCGATACTTGCAATGGCATGTGACATCAGGTTGTACCAGTATCGATACTGGCCCAGTGAGTATCGATACTAGCCTGGTATTGATATTGACTGAAGCAAGCATCAATACCTAGCTCAGTGGGTATTTCAACAGGCTAAGCTAGTATTGATACCTGACTAAGTGGTATCGATACTCGGCCCCCTAAGAGTACTTTTGATATTTTTTGGAATATTTTAAACCATTTTTAAAACGTTTTCAATGTGGGAACATCCTTTAACGGTCTAACCACCTATGGTACTTCGGTTTCTAAGTCACTTACCATCCTAAGATGTCTTCTGGTGGTGAGTTGAGTTTCTTGGAGTCTTCACATCAATCCGATTCGAATCCGAGACTCACTAAACTCTAACTCAAGTTACAAAGACCTTCTTGAGTTTACTTTCGATAAACAATAAGTACATGAGAAAACTCATGGACCTTATATGATCTTTTTGGTTAAGGTCACGGGAAGATTTTGAGTTCGAGTTTTCACTGGCTCGATCTAAAAATATGTAACTGGAGGTCGAACTGGTGCAGACTGATAGATTGGATTTTTATATAATTTCTCAAAATTGATTCCAACCCTTTCTTCATTCAACTTTCTTGGCCCATTGGGTAGATTATCAGTTGTCTTGGTATGTTGAACTAGGTCTACTTCTACCATGACTTTTTCATTTTTCTGTAATTGCTTGCTTTAACGCATTATCTCCATCTGCTGGTAATGGTAACCTTGATGATAAAACTTGTACATCAGTAATATCTTCTCCAAAAATTTCTTGGATTATGTTCTGCACTGCCATTTCTGATTTTGCTATGATTGAAAATTCTAGAGTTTCCATTTTCTTATTCAACAATTGAATTGTTTTGAGGATCTCTGATGTCGGGTCAGCTGGTTGCTAGGTTGATGCAGTTGAAATTTCTTGAACTTCATCTCCTGCCATTGGTTCTATTCTTACTAATATGGAGGTTTCACGAGCCCACGCTTTTGTACGTTGTTTGCCCCTTGATTAGGACTTTTTTTATCTACCCGTTGTGATTTTGGAACACCCTCACACCTTTTAGCACCACCACCTATCTTGAATACAGTATCCAAGGGTAAAGTTAAAGCAATAGTGTTAATGTCTGCAAAATGACTGCAATCCTATAGGGTCAACCTAAAGGATATTTCTAGATAAATTACATGGGCTACGAATTTTTCGGTAGGCTTGGGTCACCTTAGCGAAATATACCTCGTGGTCAAGAACCAGTCTTTAGTACTAAGGCTTGTGATGGTTCAGCTGGTAACTCCCATACCGCCTAAGGCTCAGGTTCAGCTTACTGTGCCACAGGTTTCTCTAAAAATTGGATATCTGACGATGCAAAATGAAAATGAAAAATAATATGGGTGAATGCACGTATGTGTGCAAATCCCGAGAATTGGCAAATAAAAACTCTAAAATCCCCAATTATATTTCAAGTCAGATTCTCTCAATCCCCAGTAGAGTCGACATTGTGAAAACCGTGAAAATCCGCAGGTCGGAGACTGTCGAAATTCGTGTTTCTGAAAATGGCTTAGTTACTTGAGAATTTAAATTTTTTGAAGCCGCCACCTAATTTAGGGAATTGGGTCCCTTTTTTAAGAATTTTTTTTTTTTATTTTAATAAAAATGGCAAGTTTTTCTTTTTTTAAAACTGATCTAAACAGAGATTAGATTCAGGAATCTAGTTACGGGATGGTGTTAGGCACCCAACAACCGTCCGATCGGATAATCGATCTCTACTCTACGATTGGGTATTTTAGAGTTTCAATTTAAATAAATAAGACATGAATATTTAAATCATCTAATTAAATTTGCAATTTCAATAATTGCATATAAAGATAATAATTACATGTTAAACATATAGGATAACGATAAGAACTTTAGAAAAAATCTAAATAATAGAAAATATCTTTTATAAACCCTAATACTTATTATGTAGACTTCCTAAACCCTAAAAAAGCTTAAAAATTACGAAAACAGTAAAACAACTTAATATTCTATTTTCTAATGATTTAATAAGATGAAAATTAAAATAAAAAAAAAATATCTAAACTAATCAAAAAATTATGAAAATTTCACAAAAAATTAGAAAATATTGAGAATAAGCTATGATAAAAATTTTAAGTCAATCAGAGATACGAAAACCAATTTTTAACTAAAACTCAATTTGAAATTAATTTAAATCGATTAAAATAAAGCGGTAAAATAGCAATGAAAAAAATAAATAAGACAATTAAGAAGCGATGCGAAAAATAAAGAAAATAATATATAAGACAAAATAAAAATAAAAAAGTGAAAAATAAAAGAATAAACTTTTTTATTAAATTAAAATAAATTTTTAACTTACAAAGCAAAAAATAAATAAATTTAAAAATAAATTAGAAGTGGTACCTGTATTTGCTCCAAAAATAATTAAGAATATTAATGCTGAAGAAAAATCCTATGAATTGTGCAGAACTGTCTTAATTCTCTTTCCTTTCTCTCAGGTTTCTCTCAGAATTGCTCTTCCAATTTTTTTTATTGCTCTCACAATTTTTTTGATGCCTAGAATGTGGAATTGGGGCCTCTATTTATAGGTTTTTAGAACAATGTAATCTGTAGGATCTAATTCTAATCTAGGGCCCAAAATCAACCCTAAAGGATAACACTTATAAACAGATTACTTGATTAGCAAGTAAAAGAAGCTAAGCTTATCAACATTAGAGTGTTTGAAAAAATAAACAAAATCCTTTTTTTTGACTTTACTTGATAAATATCACTTTATAAAATGTCTAAAAAGCCTTTAAAACCCTAAAAAAATATTTCAAAAGGTATGTACTATCTAAAAAGGGCATTTCAGACCTATAAAAATACTTAAAAGCGAGTTTTAAGCTCCCAAAAATAGCCTTGCAAATTAATTACGAATTTACACAAAATATATTTATTTTTTTGAGTTAGGACTATTTCTAGCTCTATTTTGGGCTCTTTCCTTTTTTTCTTAGATTCACCCAAATGGGCTTCACTTATTTAGATAATTTTGAGTAATCTGCACACTTTTGAGACAATCTCTTGGCACATGGCTGTACAAAAATGGGGTGTCAACATAAAAACAAAAACAAAAGTTAACCATTCACTATTGCACTAAAAAAGGTCACACTTATGAAGTAAACAGAGATCATTCACAGTAGGGATGGCAAAAATCTCCACGAGGATCTGCCCCTAATAGGATGGGGATGGAGAGAATAATATACCCAAATGATGTATATTAACTAAACGGTTATTTGATCCCCGTTTAGTTAATATACATCATTTTTAAATGTTTAAATAATGACATATAATTATTTTTAGAGAAGGGATCAAATAACCCTAAGATGTTCTCCTCACCATGTCAATCATCATGACCAAAAATTAACCCATTCTAAAACTTATAACTCTATCATCCAGTGATTGAAAATCAACAGTACAAAAGACGTCTAAAATTTATTTACTTAAGGGTTAATTTGAGGGGATTAGAACTCATAGAACAGGCTGATTTTTTTTATTATGATGATTTGCCTAGAGAGTAAAATATTCTCACGAAAAATCAGACTTTAGCTCACCCTCTTTCATGATACGGTTCACATTAAGGTCACCAGAACCTTCCGTTGTTAGATCTCATCTTTTATTTTTATATTATATTTATAGAGATATTTTTATTCTTGAACTTTTCTAAGGGATAATGGCCAAAACATCCAATATATAACTTTTTTAATCCATTTAGTACACAAGATTTTTAATAAGACTGAAATACCTTTTTTAAAGCTTTTTGAATCTGTTTAGTCTACTTTTTAAACTTTTCTTAATCTATTTAGTCAATTCCTCCCTTTTTAATGTTTGTGTTTTACCCTTATTATATTTGTCAATTACTTTTTTGTCTTTTTCAAACTTGTACAGCTGTATGAGAGAGAAATGTAGTTATCTTTTTTGTTTTTAAACTTTAAAATGTTATCTCTTCAACTAAAATTCGGATTTTGACAAAATTCATATATTTGGAAAGCACTTTTCGAGATCTTTGAAAACTAGACCAGTCAAGAATGGTTTTTAAAAAAAATAAAAAATTCACGAAATTTATGCAAAAACGTTTTTGCATGAGTTCATGAAAAAATCTTTTTGCATATGCTAAATCATTATGTGAAACATTTTTGCATATGCTAAATCATTATGTGAAACATTTTTGCATAGATCTATGCTAAATCATCTGTGAAACATGATTTTGCATAGATCTATGCTAAATCATCTGTGAAACATGATTTTGCGTAGTTCCTGCAAAAATATTTTTACATAATTCCTGCAAAAATATTTTCGCATAATTCATGCAAACATTTTTGCATAGATCTATGTTGAATTTTTTTTTTCTTCTCTCTTCTATCTCTTTCTCTTCTTTTTTCTCTTCTTTCTCTTTCCTTTCTTTTCTCTCTCTCTCACGTCCCTCTCTTATCTCCCTATCCTTTCTTTTCCTTCTTTTCTCTCTTTTCCCTTTCTCTTTTTTTTTTTCTAATAAGATGTTTCTCCATTTCCCTCTTATTCTCTTCTCTCTACCTCCTATATTTCTCCTCTTCTCTATGCCTCTCTCTCTCTCTCTCGGTGGTGATAGTAGAAACTATTTGTCTCTCTTTCTCTCTCATCATCATCAAGATCTTTTGTTGACTGGTGAATAATCGATCAATCGAAGCAAAGGAAACAAGTGAAGATCGAAAGCAGCAAAGTAAGCTTATTAATGTAGAGAGAGGAACAGAGATTCTTATTCGGTCAAATTTTGATTTCCATAACTAATTAGTTAAAGGGCAGATCTGTCTAAATTTTATTTTTAGACTAAATAGACTCATATAAAATTTGGTGGACTAAACAGACTGAATTAAACTCATAATGGATGTATTGGACGATCTCCCTTTTTTTAATTGATTTTAATTCTATAAAACTACTTTTCAAAAACTTTTGTTAGAGGTGAGTAGTGGAGGTAGGAATGGAGACCCGCACGGAACCAACCCCACATAGGGGATTCACAATCCCCGTTACGCTTAAATGATGGGGATGGGTACGAGGGAGGCATACTCTACCCGTCCCCATTGCCATCCCTACTCCAAACCTTTGGGCATTTTCAAATTTTCATTTCGATGACATGAGGCAAGAATTCACTTTGACATGCAACGTTTAAGATTGGAGATTTCTTATTACAGAAACTCCGATATTTGAAGTTCAATGCGTTCACTCACCCACAAACGAGAAAAAAAAAAAAAAAAACGGCTATTTTCTAAAAAGGCAATCTCAACAACAAATATGAGATAGGCTGGCCGCTGGCCTCAGATCTGAGACCAGCTTGACCAGGCCACGCTGAAAGGAAAGGGCAGGACACACCCAAGACCAAAACTCTGGAGGGTTTAGGACAGACACACTGTCGTCTAACCCTGGATGACACAGTGCAAGTCTTAGTATGGTCCAGCTTCCAGCCATACCCTGCTTAATCAGGCCTTACCGCTTGGGTTTGGGGGCAAAACAAGAACACCGCAAAATCACTCCTTAAGCTTCACTTATTTTCTTAATCTGACATGTTCGGGCTTCCGCCAAAAAAGAAAAATAAAAAAGTTTAAGTGTTCCTCACGCCTGGCTCCAGCTCATTGACCAGAATCCGGATTGCCATCGCTAACATGTACATGCGTATGTGCACGAAAGCAGTCTCTGCCAATTGCCAAGAACAAAAAGAAAAGGCTCATGCACCTCCGTCGATTGTAGAAAACTCTGTTTAGAAATTACAACACAACACCCAATTACAAAAGAACCAGAAAATACTAGATCTACCAAGCATGATGCAAGCCTTTCTTTAATAAAAAATTCCTGTAAACTTTTGGAGAAAACAAAACTTTGAAGAAAATTCAACAAGATTAACTAATAACAGGACTTACAAACTCTTAAAACTAGCAGTGATTGGCTTTTGTCACGAAACTAGAGGTGATTTGTTGAATGAAAAGAACCTGAACTTCTGTGGTCTTAAAATGGACATTCATTCATTCATCTCCCTCGAACAAATCTGTGACGAACAACAAACTGTAGATTACTGATTAAATTTGGCCCATAAGAAATATAAATATAACTAAACACTGAAGTTAAGAAGAACAATGCAATGATATCAAAAAAATAATAATAGTATTACTCACATGCAATGACGTACCTAACTTGCCTCAACTGAATTAGATACACATTCTTCAGTTCAACATTTAAACTGGAGCCGCTCTGAAATATTTAAGCCACTCTGAAATAGTAACACACCACAAAAAAAAATAAGAAATAAAATTAGATGAAAGGAATTAGAAGACATTGTTTCACAACAAAATAAGCAGGTCAAATGAAAATTTATCAAAAAGGAAACTTCACCTTGCAATAAGACGTTGAATCTTGGTACGATGTATTAGCAATATAATACAGAAACTCAATGATCCTTACTTCCATGACCACCAAAAAGGAGGAAAGATGAAACGCCCCAACAAAAGGGATGAAATGCCAATATTAAGAGAGAGAGAGAGAGAGAGAGAGAGAGAGAGAGAGAGAGAGAAATAAAAGAAAAGAACTAGTGTACAATAAAAAATGCAAGTTATTGGAGATGACTATTTGGATACCATACAAATGATTAAGAAGGGATTGGACAAGAAAAGGGTATCGGTCGGTACTATGACCATTAGGACTTCTGATCTCCTACAACATTGCAAAAATCTGGGACTGACCAAAAGGCCCTTGTAACATAATGGAAGTCTGAGACTCATCAACAGGTTCCTGCAACATTGCAGAAGCCTGGGACTGATCAATATGACCTTGAAAGATGGTGGAACTCTGGGACTGATCAAAAGGTTCCGGCAACATTGTGGAATTGTGGGCCTGATGATCAAGAACTCCCTGCAACCATGTAGAAACATGATTTATGAATGATAGCACATTATTTGGCATAAAATATCTAATTATAACATATTTAAAATCATGTACTGCCTATTTAGGATCCTTACCTTTGGACATGTACGTGTATAATGCCCGGTTTCTTTGCATGTACCGCAGGTTCTTTTCTTCTTCTGTGCCTGTTCAATACCCAATTTCATTCTAGAGGATACAGGACGACCTTTTTGTTTGACTCGTGGAGGGTCAGGCACAGTGATATTGAGGTCCATCATCCATATACTATCACTCTGTTCATCAATATTTTCTCCTTCATGAATAGTGTTACTTCCCAAATTTTCAGGAGGTATAGCAACTGTAGGAACACTAATGAGATCAAGTTTTCTAATGCCCTCTTGTAGGATGTTAATAGCAACATTAATTCGTTCCGTGCAGGTTTCCCCAAGTTCTACAAATTTTTTGGTGGCATCTTTCAAGAGCCAAATGTTGCTACCACTTGGGTCATGAGAACCACCTCCGACTTCATCGCTGCTCCATGATCCAACATAATACTTAGAACTCATTGTCCACCGCTTTAGGATGTATTCAGGTGGAATCTCAAATACATCTACCACTTGAAATACTTTAAGCACATGCCTGCAAAGCATCCCCTCAAACTCAAACATTTGGCAGCTGCAACTTGCACTATTATCAGTAAGGTTAAAGGTAACAATGTTCATTCGATCGTCCTTATCCTTGTACTTGCCCACCAAATACTTACATAAGGTCTCCTCCTCGGCAATCTTTCGTGCAGTGCAACCAGAACTTTCTACAAATTCATGTTCAAAAGTTGCAAACATATTTCTCGTGTAAACTCTTGCAGCTTGTTCTTCAATAGGATTTTTTGACGTCAAAACTGCTCTTCTGCACACTGTAAGAAAATCTTCAATCGCTTCCTCCTCACGACGCTGCTTTACAGCTCGTTCATATTGGGGAAGGAACTCGTTGATTGGTGTTCCCCCATGCAAAAACCCATCAAAATAGGAGATCATGCCCTCACACTTGTGTGTTGTAGTCATGCTGCCAAAGAATGTATCCCGTAGATACAGAGGTACCCAATGGTGGCGATGATTGTACAACCGACTTAACCACTTGTTATCTTTCAAATTGTACTTCACAAGAAGCACCTCCCAACCTGACTCGAAGTCTTTCGGTGTTCGACTGCTATAAATGCACTTTTTGTACTCCGCCGGAAAATCTGGGTGCATGTTAAAAACATGGCTCAAATTTTCTAACTCGTCTTTCTCAATGTACCACATGCAAAATCGGTGCCTTGTTTCTGGAAATACCTTTTCTACTGCAACCTTCATTACTTTATCTTGGTTTGTTATCATAGAGGTAGGTTGCTGATTTGACATGGCCCTTAGCCAGGTTTCAAATAACCAAATAAAAGATTCCACTGTCTCATCTGCTAACAGCCCGCAACCAAACAATACAGGCTGCCTGTGATGATTCACTCCTGTGAAAGAAGCAAATGGGAACAAATATTTGTTTGTTCGACAAATGGTATCAAATACCAGCACATCTCCAAACTTCTTGTACGCCTCCCTTGCTTGGCTGTCGGCCCAAAATATACTCCTCATAGACCGGTTTTCACCAATTTCTACTGCATAAAAGAATCCAGGATCTGCTGCTTGGATTCCATGAAAGTATTCCAGAAGACGATAACATTCAACTCTGATGTTATTCTTTTTCTCTTTTTTCACTTCATTCTCAGAATCTTCTTGTTCATTGCTTTTGAGGATATCTTTTGCTCCAACTGCTACTTCTGTAAGTAAATCTATAATTTTTGACGGTCCAATTCCACACTGATAGAGGGCTTCAACCATTGATTTTGTAGTATTTGTCATTTTCCTATGTGATCGAAGTTTGTCGGCTTTGGCAGGATCAACAAGATCATGATTGTGGTCGTCTTGAAACCGGTCAACAACCCATCTTCCAGATCTTTTTTTAATAAACATACATGCTCGACAATCTAACCTTGTTTCCTGACGTGGTCGCACAACCTTGCCTTCATACCTTTTGTCTTTTGTCGAACGAAGACCTTGATTTGCACACACATACAACCGAGAAATCATACTGTGATCAATCCTAGAGCGTTCAATGCGACTCTTCCGAATACTGAATCCCTTTTCCTTTGCATATGCATTATAATATTCATATGCCTCATCTTGTGAACCAAATTGCAAACCGATAAACGGCTCAGATCCAAGTTTAAAAGGAGATGACTTAGTATCTTCTTTTCCATTGGTTTCAGCAGCATTAACATTTCCATTGGGAGATTCTTCCCTGTTATTGGCTTCCCTTCCACTGGTTCCAGTCTCATTCACATCTTCTTGCAAACTAGCAGTAGATTGAGGTTCTAGAACACTTTTATCAGATACCGCCACATCGACTTCTAATACTTTTTGACCAAGATTTATGTCATCTTCCATATTAATGCACTATCAAGATAGCAAAAAATTGTCACCATTCGTATGGGAAAGCCATTCAAGATTTGAAGAAATAGTTAACAATGTTGGAGCAGTCAACACATCATTATTGCTCCCCCAGAACATATTGCAAAGATGTCAGGTTTACAAGAATCAACTGTACTTTAAAGTCAAGCCAAAAAGATGAAAATGAAAAAATGAAAATAAAAATTCAAAAAGGAATTCATTTTTCAACTTTTGGAAAGACATTAATTTGTGTTCCCATAATAACTCATTTGCTTTTTTACTTAATTAAGTCAAAAATAACCTTTTTTGGTGTTCCCAAACGTCACCTTACCAACATAGCGTAGTCATGGAAATATCCAAGTTGTACACAAGTCTGATTATAAGGCACCTGCACTTAGTGGACTAGTATAATCTCATAAAATTTGTATATCCTGATACATGACCTTCATTTGACACAAACGTGAGATTTGTCACTAATAAATTAATATATCTTTATATCTTTTAGTTTATAAATTAATTTGTATCTTTTAGTTTATGCATTGAGTGCCCAATCCATGCCATATAAGATATAACAAACCAGTATACTGTATATGCCAAATGTAGTTTCGAGCACCTTTGCGCCCTTAAGATGCACAACGCATATACAGCTTGAGAGTTGAGACACAAGGCACAAAGCAGTAACGCTGAGTAGGCCTCACTTTACTCCAAAAAATAAGTGGTGCAATAGGACATGGTGCAATAACCCAACTCATATATATATAACAATGATATGGGTACGTGCGTCAGTGTCGGACATGGTGAGTTGGAAAAAAGCCAAAACGCAAACACGGCCGTGCACTGTGCACCTACATATATATTCTTGTCCCAGTCATTATAAGCTTTATTTTTAGTTATAATTTGTACTTTTAGATCTACCCTTTTTACATAATACACAAAGTGACAAGGCATTAGCCTAGAACGATATATTATGTTCTAACACGATTATGTTCAAGTACACACAAGATTTACACACAATATCTAACAAAATCAGGTGCAAGTACAAGCTGAAGAGTAAACAAGTGTCGGACACGAGTCTGTGTCGACATGTGGCGACACGCAAAAAACCAGAAAAGTGATGTCCTTGTTATGTATATATATGTGATAGCTTAGAGCTCACACGTCACTCAAAATACAAAAAGCACAAATGTATAAATACATAAATAACAATGAGTCAATATCTCAACCGTCATTAACATAAAAAACAAAATGTCGAAGACATCCAATATATAATAAACATCAAATTATGGGACTTCAAAATAAATTGTCAAAACGGCTATCCTCTTATCCCTTTTGAGAATGTAGAAAGTTAAAAGTTGAATCAGAAAACTAAAACCTCAGATTATGATAAAACCAGCAGTAATAGAAAATCAAATTCCAGACCTGGGTTTTATAGAGAGCCTCGAGAATTGATTTTGTTGAGTTTGCCATGTTCCGATGGGATTGAAGTTCGCTAGCTTTAGAAAGATCAAGATCGTGATTGTGCTCTTTATGAAACCGGTGAACAACCCATTTTCCTGATCTTCTTTTAATGATCATAGCTGCTCGACAATCAACTCTTGTTACTCGCCGATGTCGCACAACTTTGCCTTCATACCGTTTGTCTTTTAATGAACGAAAACCTTGCTTTACGCACACATACTTTCGAGAAATCAAACTATGATCAACCCTCGAGCGTTCTACATGACTCTTTCGAATACCAAACCCATTCTCCTTCGCATATGCTTTATAATATTCATATGCCTCGCCCTCTGAACTAAACTGCAACCCAATAAATGGTTCAGACCCAAGTTTTAATAAGAATGGATTGCTATCTTCCCTTCCACTGGTTTCAGCAGAATCAACATCTTCTTTTGCAGATTCTTGCTCATCTACAGTAGGTAGATCTCGAATGCTTTCATCATATTCAACCTCCCACGCTTCTAATATTTCTCGACCAAGGCTGATAATATCTTCCATGTCAATACACTACAAAAAAAGTAGAAATGAAACTGTCAATGGCAGTACAAGGATTTCAATAGAAAGATACTCACAGAATCGCACCATAATCGTCAATAGTAGCAAGACAAATGCAATCAAGTGAAAGGTTAACTGCAATCCAGTACATTCTATCATTGCTTCTCTAGAACAAATATCAAACAAGTGGAATTCATAAGAATTAATTAGTTACTGTTCAGAACAAAATGGCTTCACTAACTTTCATCATCTTGAACCAAAAAAATTAATAAATAATAAATATTAAAGGACGGACCTGTGGTCACTCTTTTTCGTATATCATATCTATAGAAATCATCCCTAAAGCATGACCTGAACTATCAATTCATCCCAATTAAATTAAATGATATAATTTGAAGCAGGTCATTCATGTACGAATCTGACCTGTAAATTACAAAAAAATTACTTATTTAATGATTCATCCATTTTTTTTTTATAACTCATCCATAATTAACAAAATAAACAAATGCTTAGCGATGTTCTCAAAGTTGCAAACATGAATACGAAATCAGTTTTATAATGGAAACCTATTTCTGAGAAAATGATGTAACGACCCAAAAATTGTGTTATATCTTCCTTATGAGAGTACATAGATAAAGGCATTCAATCTCATCAGTTTAAAACCATTTCCATCTTCAGTTAGATGCTATAATTAAAAGCATAAAGAATAAACATAAATCTGTCTTAGACAGAAGAATTCAACTAATACACATAAAGAATAGACACATAAAGCACAAGTTTAAATCAAGTTTAAGAATACTTCTCCTCCTCAAAGTACTAAATCATAGCACAACAATCATGGACATAAAAAAAAATGTTTAATTAATAAGAATATAATCCAGAAAATCATTCACTAATAACTTAATGAAAATAAAGAAACAAGAGTTGTGGCAAGAACCCTAGTTTTTGTGCCTATGTTTTCATACAAGATCATACTTGATTAATGCCATAGATGGAGTTTCCTTCACTTCTTGACAAACAAGACAAAAACATCACACAATAACATACTACATTGAGTAAAATCCTGGCTTAGGAGCTGAATAAAGTAATTCACTCCCTAGTGCATCTCACTCTTAAGGCATCGTAAAAAGCTCTGGCTACGGGTGCGGTTGCAGGTAGGAGTTCGATACAAAAGTCTACCTCACTATGTAGGGGTCAACCTCAGCACCTCACAGAACACATCCGTACTCAGCCACTAAGGGATCTCTGCAATAAGTAAACTCTTGTCGAGCACCACATCTAACAAAAAAAGGACTGAGGAAAACCTCCAGACCAGAGTTCCCTGCTACAATATGTGCCACTACCTTGGACTATCCTGGAATCGAAAATATGACTGTTTTTCATATTGCAGCCCTGTTGTACATAATGGAATGACAACCAATTCATTCCCAATATGACATTGTACAGCCGCATCCCTAACACATGGAGTTTCGCCGAACATTCAGAGTGGCCAATCTACCAATGAAAGAATTCAGTGATCAGTCGATGATGCACCACACAGATCTAAATCAAGTGCCAACGCACAAATAAACACAACAAAAATTAAAGTATGGCACTCAAAAGAAAAATATATGTACTCAAGTTGTCCAACAGAAAAAAGGAAAAAGTAACCCCAAAACCGCATCCTCCGGCTCAAGCTCTGTGGTTGAAAAGAAAACACATTACGCTGCCATTGAGGCAAAACATTTCGAGCCACCACTGCATATTTTGTCGTTTTGAACTCTTATCTCGATGATTCATTTCTAATGCTTCTAAAATGGAAATTGACTGGCTTGTGCCCTCGTTCTCGACAATAATAGAATTTTTCATTAAAGCCATTAAATTATACTCAGCCCAATCCGATTGAGGTCAAGCAGTGACAAAAGCCATGGCAACCCCACATCTGCACGGGCCTAATTGTTACCATACCCATTACCTTTTTGTCACTTCCAAAACTGATTATTATTATTTTTATTATTTCTATTATATTTTTGCATTAACCACATGGATAAATTTTGCCCAAGTCATCACTGAAAGTCCCTATCATGAGTTGTAGACATCCACCACCAAAGAGCATCTTCAGACAATTGAAATGTTGACATTCTTTGTTTTGGATTCTTCAGTATAACTAAGTCGAGCCTAGTGCTCGAAAAATATTTGACATATTCTCCCTCAAAGCATGTGCATCCAATGGATCCGTTGATGATCATTCCCATGAACTCCATTGAACCCCTCTTCTTAAAGCAAGCTATCAAAGATAGCCAAGTAAACAACCTTTTTTTTTCAATCAGTAGGTGATGGTCTCACAACTGGTTGGTTTTGGATAACTGGTGCATTTTGGTTGAAGTGTTCACCCTGGTCCTCAAGTTGTTGGTTCATCACTATAGTAACCGCTTCATCAAGCATTTACGCTAACTCCATCAAATTCAACATTGTGTTCTGATTTGCAAGAGTCGAAGATATGTAATGATCAACATGAGGCAAAAGGGTGGCTTCTCAATTTGACTGGAAACTGACCCCAGGTGTTGCATCAACCGTATCCACAAGCCTACCTCCCCTGCTACTACTCCTACCTTTAGCCATCTTCCTTAGAGAAAAGAAATGAGAAAGAAAAAGAATACTAACTTGTATATATATTCCACCACTAGAAAAATCAATTTAAAATACTAACTTGTAAAATTCTAGTAAAATACTTTCAAAGTACACTCGACACACGGTATGCACAACGAAACGTCCTAGGCTAACTCCCCAAAGTCCCAAAGACACTAAGATCCTGCATTCTGATACCAACTGTAACAACCCAACTTCTCAGACAAGCCCAGTCGGCACACATGCAAAAATTGGGTCATTATTTTTTTCATTTTTGGGAACATATCTCATGCCGTAGAAACTGTAGAGAACCTATCCCCACTTGTTAAGTTTGTAGAGACCGTATCTCCCCTAAAAAAACTGTAGAGAACATACCTCCACCTATTAAATTTGTAGATAACACATCCACTAATAAAAGTTGTAGATAACATTCTCCACAAGTAATTCACAGTTGTATCATTGCAGGAAAGGTTTTAATATAAAACAAATAAAGGATACCTACTTAAAACCAGAAAACGAATAAAAATTCTTTGATGAGTCAAAATCTGTGTTTAAGCCTATTTGGCTACAAAGAAAAGAAGATAACCAACTCA
This sequence comes from Macleaya cordata, assembly GCA_002174775.1. Classification (NCBI taxonomy): domain Eukaryota; kingdom Viridiplantae; phylum Streptophyta; class Magnoliopsida; order Ranunculales; family Papaveraceae; genus Macleaya; species Macleaya cordata. The sequence continues at coordinate 82,502 of MVGT01002055.1, forward strand.
AAACCCACAAAAAGATTTCCCCACTGTCTCGACCTAAACTCTTATTAAATAAATAATAAGAAAAACAAAAAGAATTTGTAAGTTGATAATCCACAGGAGTTAAATTCCAGCAAGTTCACTAAGTCCCCTAAAGGACGTGGCATCAGTATTTAACTTCACAGAAATGAAATAATATTAGGAAAATTTATCCGTATTCAATGATTCTCAAGAAGCTGTTTCAATTTTCAACCCATGTTAAAATCATAAGTCCAAGAAGACAGATCATGCGCAAAAACCAATACACATAATTCCCTTTTCACAACTATCATGCACCCTATTCTATTCTTGACTCATCACTCAAGAAATATTTCCCCTTTTGATTCAGCAGAATAACAAGATGTTCTGTACATAGTTAGACCCACCAACGCACCGACTTACGATGTTATTCTTAGACCGATATTCAAGTCCAAGGACATGCACATCCATTATACTACTCTCCTGTAAAGCTCACACAAAACAGCGTAGGGCGTAAAATTCATGTCTAGGACCATAGATCATTGGATTTCTATTCACAATAGCATTTAACTTAAGAAACCTACAATAAGATGAATGCTACATACACATACCTAACTATTCAAGATTCTCTTCCTCAAATCAAGTAAAAACCAAGAGTATCATATTCCAATATTCAACAAGAAAATTACTTTCCGGTATATATACATACATCGAGGTCATAATGTAACATAAGTTCGTGTACTATCACCCCTACATAAATTCGTGTACTTCACCCCTACAGTGTCATGGTTTAAATCCAAAATATAATGGATGAGCAGGCCATCTTGCAACCCATGCTCGACACCTGTAACTCCCTCTCTTGCAGTATACATATGTGTATCTTTATATTTGTAATTTCCAAAAAGAAACCACATATATAGATGCCATTTAGTCCCAAGTTAGTCAATTAGTTCATAACCATTTAACCTAATCATACGAATCAGTCCTAAATTAATAAGTTAAAACATAAGTTACATAACTCTTTAATCAGTTCATATAAATCGGTCCCAAATAAGTTCATAGAACTGAATCATTCACCTGTAGATACCAACCAGTCCCAAACTGATCAAAATCAACAAAACCATACAAAACAGTCCCAAATTAATTAAATAAAACATAACCATGCAATCCAGTCCCAAATTAATTAAATAAACAGAGCCACACAAACCAGTCCCAAATTAATCAACTAGTTCATAACTATTTAGCCTAAAATCAGTCCTAAGTTGATTAGTAAAAACAGAACCAAGCAATATTAACTACTGTTCTAACAAAAATTATAGCGTTCAACTTCAATGAACTCATCGAACTCCCACCAAGGACATCCAAAAATCTGTGAATTCCTAGTTCAGTTTTATCTAGGTTTTCAAACCACATATCATCATGAACCTATTTACTGAGCACAACATCATCCGAGAGGAGCAACGATCACTTGCCTTTGATAAATGGCTGAATTCCACACAGAAAACCAGTCATTAGCTAGAGATGTCTACCATCCTTCAAACCCTAGAAAGCGAAGCACAAAAAGAAATCAAATCAGAGAACAAACCAGCAGCTATAGCAAGAGAATGAAGAGGACGGTGTATTAACCCAGTAGAAAAGAGACCGACATCAATACCTCCACAACCCTAGATCTTCCTCTCCTCCGGTCTCCCTCTCAATCTCGTTTCTTCCTCTCTCCGCCTTCGTTTCTTCTCTTTTATTAAAGAAACCACTTTTCTAAACGGTGGTGTTATTGGGTCCGAATGGTTTGGGACGAAAACCAAACTGAATTGATCTGGGTCAACTTCAATTGTATCAAAGGTTGAAATTTGGTGAGGGTATTCATCTCACCGTGTAGATCATCTTATAATCGGATCATTTTTTGGTTCGTGATATCTACCGCATAGCCAATAAAGGCCACTTAATTTTAGGGTCAATAATAGTTGACTGAATTTAATGTGTGTTTTAATAGGGGCTACCATATTTTTAGTGGTGTTAAATGGGTCGTGGCGGCACGGGCACAGCATGACAGGGTCCGACTAAGAGATGGCACGACACAGCACGACAAGAGACCTAACCGTGTCGTGCCGGCACGGCTAAGGTAACCGTGTCGTGCTGGGTCGAGCCATATGACCCATTAGCACGAGCATGGCACGGCATGTCAATGGCACGAGCATGGCAAAAGCAAGGTACGAACACGGCACGGTAAAATGGCATGGCACGGCACGGGCACACGGCATGGCATGGGTATGGCACGGGCACGACACGCTAAATGGCATGGGGCACGTGTCACGGTCAGTTTCCTTGACTATGCGTAGACAGTGACTTAGCCGGTGGGCTAGATGCATATGCGCGGCACGGAGGTGAGATGCGCTTGAATATGCGGGATTGAGCTGAAGGGCGAAGTGAGGCTTCATGGCACGGAGGTGCTATGTTGTGAATATTCAGGAGCGAGCCAGTGGGCTTGGTGAAGCTTCAAGGCTTGGAGAAGCTGCGAAGTGCATATTCATTTCATGGGCCGAAAAAGAGTATGATTGGTCTCATGATTTGATGTTTTCTTTAGGCGGAGGGCTAAAGGCTTAAGAGACTACTATAGGGAAGGGTCTCGACCTCCTTGCTACATATTCGTATGTAGCTTAAGTGGGAATTCCACGGAGCAACCCGTGGGCTAGACCATGCTTAACTGAAGGGCTATGCGTTGGTTTCCCTTGTTGTTGGGTACGACTTGGGACTGTACATGTAGGAGATGGTACAGCGGCATTCCTCGGATGCCTTGGGGTCCTGTGCATGCTAGACATCATGTTGACAGTATACTCAGCCTGAAGCTTCCTCAAAAGGATGGAGCTATCCGAGATATGTCTTGGTGTGCTTATGGATATGCTTGGCATGCTTTGTGTTGAGTTATCAGGAGTGGTGTACCACAGTTTGGCATAGCAAGGGGTGAGCTACGTCTGGATCATGTTGGATGCTAGTAAGTTACATGTTGGCGTTCCTATGTTGTTATGCTGGAATCTTTGCCAGGATGGACCTCGCATATGTGTATGCTTGGTTGTAGCCTCGATGCTTCTTGACAGGTGAAGCTTATGATTGTATGGGAAGTCCGAGTAATGTCGGCTTGGCTAGGTGGACAGCTATTCATGGTTACCTTCCCGGTACTGTGGAGATAGTGAATCCTACCAGTTGGACGAGTGTCGTAGGACACAATGAAGTGACTCGTAGGCCGACATATGAGTGTTGCTCTAGTTGGTTATTCCGTTGTGTACGTTGGTGCAAGATGACCAGAAGGTCTTGAGTAGAACTGAGATGGTTAGTGAGGCTGACTATGGACTAGGAGGGGGTCTGTAGTGCCGCACGGGTAAACGGTATTGAGAATTTCCACTGCGTGACCTCATATATTATTGGTCGACCGTTCTGCCCGTGACATTTGGTATCAGAGCAAAATTTGCTCGATGTTGAATATATAACCTCTGATTCTACGAAGTTGGCTTATGTTAGAGACGCATATTCGATGAGCCAAAGAGAGCGGAGGACTCAGAGCTGAGTTGTGGATGAATATACATTATCTGGTCCAAGAGTAGGACAGAGCTTGCTTCCGTTGCATATGATGATAGCGTATGTTCTGAGATATTAGATGGACAGAGCTTTGCTTATGGTGCTACTTGGTGTGGCTACATTGGTTCTCTATCCATGGTGTTGGATGCAGAGTTGTGTGCATGGATGCCTTGAAGACAAGCAGAAGCCAGTTTGGGTATGTGGTATATTCAAGCATAGTGTTAGTGTTGGATTGGCGTATCCGAAATCTCTGATCCGATGAAGCTTGCGTTAGAGTGTATTGAAGGTGCAACTTGGTGTTGCATATGAATCTCTGATGCTTGATCGAAGGTAGTATCAGTTGATGATACTTGGATGGGTTTATTGTTTTATGTGGAAGACACAGTTGTGTAGAGTATGGGATGTGGCTCAGTATTTGGAACAGTTGATGCTAGATCAGTGGTGCCAGTTGCATAAATGCTACTAAAAGAAGGTACCTCTGAGTTTAGGTGAATATTTAGGAGCACGTATGCTTTGGGCATAGTTCAGTTGGCCCGAGATCGCTGATTACATATACTATGGACTAAGATCGTATCATGGTTTATAGTGTATATGAGACATGGATTCTATAGAGTTAGATTTGCGTGGAGCTTGGTTTGTGGGTAAACCATGTTGGCTAAGGCCTAGCTGGACGTCGATGCGTACTACGACATCTATACGTGGAGATCACATTTAATCTTACAGTACATTGGAGCATGAAGTCTAAAGGTAGTTCAGATCACGATGATGTTGTAACGACCCAAAATAATTAAGTCTAGCATTTAATAATGAGTTTTTATTCGGAGCATAATTTGAAGAATCGAACCGTACAATTAGGTAGATCTTGAAAAGTTATGCAATTTTGACTATTCATGCGCGAAAATCGGACACTAATTGATCCCAAATTCTGGCCCGGAACACGATTTGGATTGGTACCGAAGGTACCCGCGATTTTGACTTTGATTTTGACCATTAAACTTTATTTAATTGTGTATATATACTATATATATATGTATTGGTATGTATTGGGTGATGTATTAAAGTGTAATTTTATAAATTTTTCTATTTTATACGCATAATTCGTTGTATATACTTATACCTTAGTATTACCTAATTAAATAACCTTTTTATTATCATTATTATTATTATTTAGTTTTTTTTT